>JAQNBH010000006.1:14665630-14943130 GCA_028752905.1 Cladorhizidae sp. MBARI D1340-BT2 | reverse complement strand
TCCTTCTGTGACTGTCTCATGTGACTAGCTCCTCCATTGGTGCAGTCTAAATAATAACCATACGTTTAATTATTCAGTGCGTGTATGTTATTTACCCACGAGTCGTGTTTAATAAGTGGCTGTTTGCAGTTCAGCACGTGGTTTTCTGGGATAGAAGCAGGGTGCTAAATAACTCCAGAGTTTATGGTAGTGGCATGCATGATGGCAGACTGGCAGTTCTGCAGGAGAGAGAGAGAAGCAGATAGAGAGCATATCTGAGCATATCTGAGTAATGTTACAGGTGAGTAAACTGCTATATATAATTTTTGTATGTATATATTATATTTGAAGTTTAGCTGGAAGTTTTTTCTCACAGCAGATCACCCACAGGCAAATGATCTTGTTGAGAGATTCAAACAGACATTAAAATATCACTAGGTTGAAGAAAATGCGACTCATTAGTAGAAATTTATAGATCCTGTTCTGTCTGCACATCGTATAAGTAAGCAGCATTAATGAAGTATTCTCCCTTCCATCTCAATATGGTCTGGAACCTAGGCTTCTAATAGATGCTGTTGTTGGAGAAAAGATGAGTCAATGATGTCTAATAATTATATTATATTCAGAGAAATAGGAATGGGGAGGGGAGACACTGGCACCCAATAAAAAATCAACCTGGTCTATATTATACATATCTGTAGTGGTATATACTAGTGGTTGCAATGCCAAGTCATAACACCATCCTGTGTGCAAGTGTAAAATTTATACAAGTGTAAAATTTATACAAGTCGTGATCATATGACACACTGATAGAACACATGCTTGCATGCAGTAGTCAGAGAGCCATGGCTAAGAGGAAAAGGTGCTTTGACAGTGGGAAATCTTGTTCAACTTCATTCTTCCACTCAAAAAGATGAAGGTAATAGTTAACATAAGCAGCACTTTCATGTATTATTTCCCCAGCAGATGAATCTAAAATTCAAGCCACTCAATGAGAGTTTAGATTGCCCTCATTAATGCGGTGCACTCTGTTGAGTTCAAGCCACTCAATGCCTTACATTTGGTACTGCCAGTACTGAGTCTATTTTCATTGTCGTTTTAAAGATCCGCTCATTGCTAGCTGATGAAGGCGATATTGACAAACCCGGAACCTAAAGAAAGCCTTGTTCTGGCAACTACAGTGCTGGGACCAACAAATGATCTGGTAAGTTCTCTATAGCCTTGCACTTTGCTGCTATTTTTTGTTCTGTGAGGCCCATATCTGTGATGATCTGATAAGTTCTTTATAGCCTTGCACTTGGCTATTTTTAGTTCTGTGAGGCCCATATCTGTGACGATCTGTTAAGTTCTTTGCACTTGGCTATTTTTAGCCCCATATCTTTCAATCTGTTAAGTTCTCTATAGCCTTGCACTTGGCTATTTTTAACTCTGTGAGGCCCATATCTGTGATGATCTGGTAAGTTCTCTATAGCCTTGCACTTGGCTATTTTTAGCACTATGTGGCCCATATCTGCGTACGGCAAGTTAGTGAAATGTTGTGGTTGGTTTATAGGAACTACGTGACAAATTGCAAGAACAAGTACAAAGTTTACCAGCTCTGAAAGAGTCTTCAGCTGGTTGTGCCTTGTATTCGTTGTTTGTCCATTAATTTTACATGTTACTTGGTTTCATTAGCTAAAGAGGTGTCTCCTTATTCTCAACTTCTCTCCACCCCAGCACAGACTAGAGACCAAGCAATCCAATGGTCCAAACACAGGTAAATTATCTTAGCATAATGATCTAAGGTGTCTCTATTTGCATATATGCATGACAGTATAATAGTGACCGCATTTCCTTGAAGACTCTCCTCAATATTCCTGATCCAGAGTGGAAAATTGCAAGAACAAACTTTACTAGCTTTGAGAGTTTTAAGCTAGTATGTTCCTGTATTGTCTTTCTCATTAATTTTACGTTACTTTATTTCTTGGATTATTCAATAGTTAAAGAGGAATCTCTTACTCCTCGAATCCACTTAATAATTATAGTCCACAAACCCAACACCCAAAACAATATCATTTTTTACAAAGTATTATAAAAAGTTATGATTCCGACTTGAAAGCTCCATAATCTGCACACTTCACTCTACGAACTTGATATATATAGCTAAAAAAACAGATCTTTCTATGGGCTCTCTTTAGATCATATTAAAAACTGTATATGCCTAAGTTACAGGCAGTCAAAGTTGGGACCTCAAAACCTGCATGCCCCAAGTTTCATGCAGTTCTAGCTCTTAATTGGTAAGTGCAAGACAGTTGAAATTAGTGCCAGTGGCTAGAGGCTCTATACAATGAGTGTTTTCATTAGGTGATTCACAGAGAGATACATGTATCTCTTGAGCTATATAATTATGTAGTTCATAGAGTGAGGTGTGCAGAATGTATGGAGCTCTAAAGTCATAACCACAAGTTTATGTAACACTTTTTTGTTTTGTTTAGATATCGTCCCTTCACCCAAACACTGATTAGAGACCAAGTAATAATTATAGTCCACAAACCCAACATATTATCTTAGTATAAATGAGTGGCACTTGAAATGAGTGAAAAGAGTATATAGGAGTTTTCTGGTCTTTTGCAGATTCTGTTAAAGGAAGATGTCCTGGAAATCGTTCAACATTAATAATACGCATGTTTGCACTTCAAATGCTATATATCTCTTATTGAACTTTGGTTAAACTATCATGAATTTTGTGCTTGGATTTCAAACACCCACCACTTTGATGATATATGTTGTTTTCTCTGGCATGTTCATCGATCTCATATGGCCCAGTCTAATTCAGTGCCATCACTCTTCTTGGAGAGCTTTTTTGTGTTCTTCAGCATCACTTTCTGCTCCACTATATATATATATATATATATTGAAACCTAGTTGATGTCTAGCACAAAGTGCTTTCTCTGTCTCTGTTGGGCCAATCTCTTTCACTTCACTATCCAATAAACTTTGTCACTCTGTCATGACAGTCTTCATCCAAACCATTAACAGTTGACTCTTCCTTCTACATATATAATGAAACAATATATATATAGCTATATAGTAGGAAGATGTTTCACATTGGGGGGAGGTATATAGTCTAAAGAGTAACTATATACATCGTGTGGACCATGAAGCACCCCAAGGGGGTGGGTGCAGGAGGGAGTGTTTGTCCCTCCACATACAACACGACAGATTAATTTAGATTAGAGTTAAAAATAAAATTATAGTCAAAAGTGTCCAAAGAAGTTTCTTCTCTCATCTACAAATAAATTCTTGTGCAGTTTCAGATAGGTCAAGAGATCTGTTTTTCTTTTGCCGGTAAATGTGCAGAAGCAAGCAGTGTTTCAAATGTTGCTGAGTCATAGAATTTCTCAAATATGTTTTTACACATTTTTTCAGCAGAGAAGCTGAGCAGTTGTGACAGGTATGGCCAAGTTTAGAAGCTTATGACTTCTTTCAGGACACACTTGATATGATTGTGCATTAAAGACATCACAAATATTTTGAATCCTTGTATATATCTGAATGCCCATCTAGTGTTGTAGCTCGTATGGTATCAGGTAACATTTGTAAATGTAGTTTGAGTTTCCCAAAATCAATATCAGTTTGGTATACATTGCACAATTGAAAAGCCTCCCCATTGGCACAATCAAGCAACAAGTTTTCTAACTTTTTAACAAGCAAGAAGTTTCCTTGTGAAAAGCGATTCTCTCAAAACTCCTCTGAAAATATTCTTTTCTGTAATAATCTTCTACAGGTGTATATATGCACATGCTGAGATTATCATCAATTCATTAATGAGAGCCGTCGCACTTGAGGAAGGACAGGTGGAAGGACAGGTGGATAAACATTTGAAACTATCACCACTTCTCGATCTCTGGAGTCATCTAATGCACATATTCACCAAGATATGCATCTTCTCCTTCACTGTCCTTCCCATCTGTACAGGTAGCTGTTCAGTTATGCTAAATATTAGATTTAAGAGAAAAGCGATCGATCAATGCAAGGATATATACCATTAGCACGCCTTGAACCATCATCAGTGCCACGAGATGATATTTCCATACACTCGCATGAAGCTTCATAATTGCTGGTAATAAGTACCCTGCACAACTGACCACCATTAAGAGGGGAATAATGTCAAAAAAATACACCTCGACAATATCAATCATATCTTCCACCCACTACCCTCTATCAACATATTTTTTGTACCAAAATGTAGCTTAGAAGATAAGCTATTTAATGATGTATTTAACTTTTGTCATATATATATATTATGCCAAAGTGTCAGCCAGGAAATCCAGTCCACAAATTAAAAATCCATTAATAATGCTAAGTGGCTGTTAGGTGGTTTATGGTAAGAGTACATGTAGTAGTTTCACCTAAACTATTTGATCAGGGAGAAATTTGTGGAAATTCTAATCTAATGCGACGCGATTCCTCTTCACACTTGCTGGGTTTCTAATGAAAATAGTGAGTGCAAAAGCTGTCGTAACTAGTTGTTAAAAAAAGGTGAAAGTTAGCATTTTGACATTATTTAAGGGGGGAATAATGTCAAAATGCTTACTTTAACTTTTTTTAAACAACTATTTTAAATGACGTCTCTGCTGATATAGAAGTCATATTCCAAGTTTCAGAACATTTGAAGATTCTATGATGCAGTTACGACAGCTTTTGCACTCACTATTTTCATTAGCAAGTGTGAAGAAGAATCGCGTCGCATTAGATTAGAAGAATTTCCACATATTTCTCACCCAAACTCCATAATTTATATATCACCAGAATGCTTATTGTGTGCTCTTTAACCTAAATTATTTTATTTTCACTGTTATGAGAATGTGTTGGGTATAGACCAGCATATCTGCATGTGGTTTGTATGGGATTTCCCCCCCTCTCCTGTGGTGCATTATCATAATTATTCAAATAGTTTAGGTGAAACTACTACATGTACTCTTACCAAAACCACCTAGCATTATTAATGGATTTTTACATTTGTGGAATGGATTTCCTGGCTGACACTTTGGCATAAAAAATATATATGACAAAAGTTAAATACATCATTAAATAGCTTATCTTCTAAGCTACATTTTGTATCTTCTAAGCTACATTTTGGTACAAAAATTATGTTTATAGAGGGTAGTGGGTGAAAAATATGATTGGTATTGTCAAGGTGTATTTTTTTGACATTATTCCCCCCTTAATATAATTAAAATTTAAAAAAAGAAGAGTTTTGTTTCAATATCCACCAGCTAGGCTCCTGCTATATAAATGGTGTCTAGGCCCACCCACAGCAGCAGATCAGAAAATACAGGGTAATATGTAATCACTCGATAATGCATAACAAATGGCCCTATAGCTATATAGCAACTTGTGAAAAATACATCCATACTGGATGGAAGACCTCTGTTGAAAGCTTGCAAGGTTCTGATTGGATTTCGTTTCTTGTCATGAGTAATGATATTCATATCGTAAAGTAATTGCTATTATATAGCTAAATGAAAATATATTTGGTACTTCAGCAAATAATCACGTATAATTATTGGAATCGGGTTTGAATCAGGTTTGTTCACTATTAAATCAGTTCTTCCTCCCCAATGTTATGCAATGTTATGCATTTTCATCCCTCACATCGATACTAGATTTTTGTGAAGAGGCAACATACTTCAATGATTCAACCAAACTTGTTTGGTAAATCAATGTTGAGCTCGTAGGACAAGCAAGATTACATCCTGGCTTGGGTGCTGTGCATGTGATGCAGTTCGTGTCACCGGCGTTGTTATTCACCATACAAGTATCACATTCCCAAGATTCCTCCGAGCCAGTTCGGTCATCAGCTAAAGCAGAAGATTTTGAGGAAACTATCTTGCTTCCAGTTTCATTACCATGAACACACTGATCCAACAATACTTCAGACACACATTTATCAAACACTTTCTTAAAGTCATTGGCAACATCAACCGACTTGAATCGCACGGCTAGCCGCTCTTCCTTAGGCTGTTCATCTGAATAGTCGCAGTGTGTTAACCACACCCAAGTCCGGTCATTGCCCAGAGGAACTAGTTTCATTTCTCCTGTGACATAGTGATTACAGCAGATCTTAAAAATCAGGTCTCGTCGCATGATCAAAGCTACTTTACCAGTTTGGCTGCGCTTGATAACTTTCATGTCACCAACTCCTCGCTCCTTCCAATGCTCCAACAACCCATTGAAACGAAACAATTTACAACGATGCTCAAACAGCACTGTAGCATCGTCATCTCCAGACTTGTAAGTGTAGTCGTCTGGAAGTGTCACAATGGGCTTGAAGTACACAGTTGGTTCGTCCTCGGGGTTTTCACTTGCATCTGCATCATTTGAGCTTGATGAAAAAAGCGGCGCACCTGTTCCTTGAAACTGAAATCCAGAAATCTTATTAAAACTCGTTGCAGATTTGTCTTGATGGGCAATGAGGCTTGTGAAAGTCATCATTCCTGTAGAAGAAAAATGATTGCCTTGACCGTGTGGTTCGGATTGAACAACCAGGGGTGCTGAAGAAACAGGTATTACATTCGCCTCTGGATTGCTTGAATTATTCGAGTCTGCACGAGTTGATCTGGTATCTCTGTTGTCTTGCTGGGCAATGATGCTTGTAAAAGACATCATTCCTGTAGAAGAAAAATGATTGCCTTGACCGTGTGGTTTAGATTGAACAACCAGGGGTGCTGAAGAAACAGGTATTGAGACATTCGCCTTTGGATTGCTTGAATTATTCGAGTCTGCATGAGATGATCTGGTATCTGTCTTGTCTTGCTGGGCAATGCTTGTGAAAGACATCATTCCTGTAGAAGAAAAACGATTGCCTTGACCGTGTGGTTCAGATTGAACAAGCAGTGGCGCTGACAAAACAGGTATTGGGACACTCGCCTTTGGATTGCTCAAATTATTAGACTCTGCACGAGATGATCTGCTATCTGTGTCATCATCACAACCTCGGCAACCGGAACAGGATGGCTTCTTCTTATAAAGGTAGAAGCTTGGAGGAAGCAAGAGTTCTTTTGCTTTTGCTAGGAGAACTGGATCTGGAAGCTCCTCATACAAAAAGATAACATCTTCATTACCTTCTCCACCAAGAACTGGCCCTTTGTCAACCACAGACTCCTTTGAAGTTCCAACTTGTGATGGTTTCTGCGGTGGAAAAAACAATTCTCCACCAAGAACTGGTGCTGTGTCAACGACAGACTTCTTTAAAGTTCCAACTTCTGATGGTTTATGCAGGGGAAAAACCACTTCTTTATCAAGAACTGGCCCTTTGTCAACCACAGACTCCTTTGTAGTTCCAACTTGTGATGGTTTCTGCAGTGGAAAAAACACTTCTTCACCAAGAACTGGCGCTGTGTCAACGACAGACTCCTTTGAAGTTCCAACTTCTGATGGTTTATGCAGGGGAAAAACCACTTCTTTATAAAGAACTGGCCTTTTGTCAACCACAGACTCCTCAACTTGTGGTGGTTTCTGCAGTGGAAAAAACACTTCTCCACCAAGAACTGGCCTTTTGTCAACCACAGACTCCTTTGTAGTTCCAACTTGTGGTGGTTTCTGCAGTGGTAAAAACACTTCTCCACCAAGAACTGGCCTTTTGTCAACCATAGACTCCTTTGTAGTTCTAACTTGTGATGGTTTCTGCGGTGGAAAAAACAATTCTCCACCAAGAACTGGCGCTGTGTCAACGACAGACTTCATTAAAGTTCCAACTTCTGATGGTTTATGCGGGGGGGAAAACACTTCTTTATCAATAACTGGCCCGTTGTCAACCACAGACTCCTTTAAAGTTCCAACTTCTGATGGTTTCTGCAGGGGAAAAACCACTTCTTTATCAAAAACTGGCCCTTTGTCAACCACAGACTCCTTTGTAGTTCCAACTTGTGATAGTTTCTGCAGTGGAAAAAACACTTCTTCACCAAGAACTGGCGCTGTGTCAACGACAGACTCCTTTGAAGTTCCAACTTCTGATGGTTTATGCAGGGGAAAAACCACTTCTTTATAAAGAACTGGCCTTTTGTCAACCACAGACTCCTTTGTAGTTCCAACTTGTGGTGGTTTCTGCAGTGGAAAAAACACTTCTCCACCAAGAACTGGCCTTTTGTCAACCACAGACTCCTTCGTAGTTCTAACTTGTGATGGTTTCTGCGGTGGAAAAAACAATTCTCCACCAAGAACTGGCGCTGTGTCAACGACAGACTTCTTTAAAGTTCCAACTTCTGATGGGGGGAAAAACACTTCTTTATCAATAACTGGCCCTTTGTCAATCACAGACTCCTTTAAAGTTCCAACTTCTGATGGTTTCTGCAGGGGAAAAACCACTTCTTTATCAAGTACTGGCCCTTTGTCAACCACAGACTCCTTTGTAGTTCCAACTTGTGATGGTTTCTGCAGTGGAAAAAACACTTCTCCACCAAGAACTGGCGCTGTGTCAACCACAGACTTCTTTAAAGTTCCAACTTCTGATGGTTTCTGCAGGGGAAAAACCACTTCTTTATCAAGAACTGGCCCTTTGTCAACCACAGACTCCTTTGAAGTTCCAACTTGTGATGGTTCCTACAGGGTAAAAACAAACGAAAAAAGAATAAAAGATAAATAAATAAGAGTGTAAGTTGGAATCCATACATGAGTAATAATTGCCACATCTTGCAACATGCTCAGTTTTGGCATGTACATGTTATAAAGCATCAGAACCACTGAATCTGTGATAAGGGGGGACGATCCCATTTTAGTAGAAAGTGTTTAAAAACTTGCGGTTACCACTTTATACCTCCATAGATTCTGCAAACTTCATGGTATGGACTTGATATATAGCTCAAAAGATAGGTCTCTCTGTGTGCTCTCTTTTGGTAAACATTTTTCATTTTTCATATCTATAATTATAGCCAAGTTAAAGTGGGGATACCTCAAAACCTGAATGCCTGATTTTGCCACATAAATATCTCCAGATAGCCAAGTTCTAGAGAGTTGAAATTAGCACCAGTGGCTAGAGGAAGCCCTACTCTATGCAACAACTTTGACTCTTTATGTGATACATGTTTTTCCCCTCTGGCACGCTCATCAATCTCATATGGCCCAGTTTAATTCAGTGCCATTTTATCACCCTTCTTGGAGAGCTTCTTTGTGTTCTTCAGCATCACTTTCTGCCCCACTAGCAACCTAGTTGATGTCTAGCACCAAGTGCTTTTTCTGTCTCTGTTGGGCCAATCTCTTTCACTTCACTGTCCAATAAACTTTGTCACTCTGTCATGACAGTCTTCATCCAAACCATTGACTCTTCCTTCTACATAATGAAACGAGGCAGCCTAAAGAGTAACTACATCTTGTGGACCGTGAACCGCCCCAAGTGGATGGGTGCAGGAGGGAGTGTTTGTCCCTCCACATGCAGCATGACAGATTAATTTAGATTAGAGTTAAAAATACAATTATACAGTCAAAAGTGTCCAAAGAAGTTTCTTCTCTCATTCCAAATTCTTGTGCAGTTTCATATAGGTCAAGATCATCAGTTTTTCTTTTGTCTGTGAATGTGCAGAAGCATGCAGTGCTTCAAATGTTACTGAGTCATCGAGTTTCCCAAATGTTTTTATACGCTTTTCAGCAGAGAAACTGAGCAGTTGTGACAGGTATGGCCAGTTAAGAAGCTTGTGCACTTCTTTCAGCACACACTTGATACTAGATTGTTCATTAAAGACATCACAAATACTTTGAATCTTGTATCTGAAGGGCCCATCTAGTGTTGTAGCTCGTATGGTATCAGGTAAGATTTGTAAATGTAGTTTGAGTTTCCCAAAATCAATATCAGTTTGGTATACATTGCATTATTAAAAAAAAAAGAAACCATCCCATTGGCACAATCAAGCAGCAAGTTTTCTAAACAAGCAAGAAGTTTCCTAATTCTCTTAAAACTCCTTTGACACAGTAAATTGCTTGAAATATTCTTTTCTGTAGTAATCTTCTACAGGTGTACGCCCATGCTGAGATGACCACTATCAAATTCATTATGAGAGCCGTCGCAGTGGAGGAAGGACAGGTGCATCACACTTTTCTGACCACTCTTCTCAAAAAAACATTTGAAACTATCATCAGATCTAGTGCACATCTTCACTGCAAGATATGCATCTTCTCCTTTAATGTCCTTTCCTTGCAGGTGTACAGGTAGCTGTTCAGTTATGTTGAGTATCAAAATATAAGATTTAAGACTGAAGTATGTGAAAAGCAATCGATCAATGCAAGGATACCATTAGCACGCCTTGAACCAGCCATCAGTGCCATGAGATGATATTTCCATACACTCCCACAAAGCTTCATAATTGCTGGGGGTGATGGCCTGCATCTCACTAGTGCTAACAGTCCACCTGGTAGGACAAAGGCTCCTAATCCCAAAAGTAGGTGAGAGATTCTTGTTGTTTCTGGACAGCTTCAAATATAACTTGCCATTTAGGAGAATATTTGATTAGCTGAATTGTACCTGTTGCAAAATTCAAAGCCTCCTTGACAGACTTGCAGCTTCTAGCAGCAGAGATTAACACAATGAGCAAAACAGTACAGAAATTGCTGCAGTCTTAACACAATGAGCAAGACAGTACAGAAATTGCTGCAGTCATTGATTTTTTCAGTTAGACGTCCCAGAAAAATTCATGCATCATCATATGCCTGATCCCTGCAATTTAGGACAAGACAATCCTTAATGATGAATATATGGTTTCAGCTTTGGTATAATTAAAGTTGAATAAGGCCAACCTGCTCTTTAAAAACTTCATAGTTTTCTGAGACCCTCAAACGTAAAACCAACTGCTCACAATCTTTTGTCTCATCAGCCATAATTGAGAACCAGAATTGAAAATTCATCTCTGACACTGAGGTGTGTAATTCTTTGTGGGCCATGATTTCATTTATGATTTCAGGTGACTGGTACTTGTTCTCACATACCCATCAATTTACATTAAGCACACTTTCAAGCATTACTGTCAGATTCGAACCTCCACCATGGTTATTCCAAATAGAATAGCCCTGTCGCAACAAGAACCGCAGTGCTGCAAGTTATCAAATAGAATCGTTGTTTTGCTTGGTTTCGACCCAGATCTCTCAGTAACAACTCATTAACAGATGCACTTCTTGAAGCAGTAAAAGCTGTAAATGAATCACGAGAAGATCATGATCTTTGAACATATCAACAACCCTTTTCAATTCCAATTACGTTTCAGAAAATGCTGGATCATGTTTTGTACTTACTACTCTTACACTCGAGTTAGAGGCAAGCTTACAATAGAAGCAATATGCCCTGAACTCTGCGCAGCACAAGTGAACCCATGACATTTGTTATACCATGAAGCTAAAAAAATCTCTTGCGGGCATTTCCACCATATCCGTACATTTCCACCATATCCGTAAGACCTTTCCGTCTTCTTCAATATTATACAATTTGTTGGTTGGAATATTTCCGAGCAACCACAACATGATTTATTACACGTACTGATAACCTGAAAGGTCTTGATAACTATCACTACAAGGAACTTCCATTTGAGAGGTATTAGCACCTGAAGTAGGAAGTGACCGACTCTCAAAATATCCATCAGAGGTTAAAAGTGAGATGTGAAGAAAGAGAGAGAGAGAAATGAATTATTTTAGCTTGGTGCCCCTATCGGATGAAACTTGAAATCATACCTCTAGACATTGTCCCAACCCTAGCATAGCAGAAGCTGTAATACTGTTGATGTCAGCACATTGTATTGCTTGGATTGTGATAAGAAGTAGATAATAATCTTACTAATTCCGAACTGGTGCAAGGTTGGGGCAAGAGCCGGCTCAGATATTCTCCAGATTTACTGAGACATGATCATTTCCAGTTTAGGAAACCTGTTTATTCCTATTTCAGGAAGTATCACATATTCATAGCTAATTGAGTAGCCATGTGAGAATGAAACTCCAGTTTCCTGTCAGCCATTAACCATGCAGCCCGTTCTCACCTGCCTGTGCGGTCAGTTTTCTTTCCTCTAGCTTCAAATCTGCTGCCATTTTCTCAACTGTTCTCTTCGCTATGACGACCATTCCAGTTTTTTATAAGCCCGCATTATATAAGGCGGCTGACACATTCATATTATTTACGGGTGAACGCATGGTGAATATAGATACCTTCACAAATACGCCATGCATGGCAATAACAAGTTAACGCCCCCCCCCCCCCCCCCTCCTTCCCATTCAGGGCCTTGCTTTGCTGCCAATTACTCCTGTAGCTACATGTATAGTAAGGGGGGGGGGGGGGGGACGAGGAGAAAACAAGCAAACAAACAAACCAACTTAAAATTAACAACATCATGCTAACTATATCTGGCCATATGTACCATGGGATTACTCTCCATTATGCAACATGTGACAACCTTTAAAAACAACTGCAGGTAAAGATGGAGGAGAGCTGTAACACATCTTACAGTTGAGCTCTACCTGAGACTGACTCCACGCAGCTTGTGGTGTGCTCACAGGCGAGAAGTAGTGCAGAGCCAGAGCGGTGTCGTTGTTCTGCAGTGCAGCATGCGACAGGGCCAACTGAGCCTCCTTGAAGATGGACTCTAGCTCCTTTGAAGACTTTGAGATGGTGCCAAAAGGTCTCTTTCTTAACTTGGATTCTGACCGAACGAGGTCACTCAGCACGGACCAGTAATGAGTACTCCACTGGAGAAGACACTGCAAGAATGTGAAGGGGGAAATGCATGGAGTATAATGATTGCCATAGTTAATAAAGGGAGGAAGAGGAATTATTTTTTTCTGCGACTGTACCACAAATTTGTACGATCACTCTCAGCTGACATCATATGCTTTAAGATTTATCTGTTAAATCAGCTTTTTGAAGTCAACATTTCAACCGAAATACTTCGGCTTCAAAAAACCAAAAAGCTAAAGCGTACAATAAATGTTAGCATTTAGCACCCAACTTCTAATAAATATGCAAATGGGGGCAATACCCCCCCCCCCCCCCCCAATCAGGGTTAATCTCTGACCTATCGGCTCTCAGTTCTAATACATCTGCAAGAAAACCAGTGCCTGGCAGCGAAGGGGCACTTACCAAATACATAACCCACACCTATTGATTCTTATGCTCAAACTACAGGAATACTGTAACCAATTGTAGACGTGAGTAGAAAAGGAGGTAGTCTCTGGTGCCAGACCTACAGTACAAGCCAAAAAAAACTTTATGTACCGTTTGCGTTGGAGTCACAGCGTTGCTCTACCGTTCGCTAAACGTTCGCTAAACGTTCGCCAAAAACGTTAGGCAGGGATCGTTAACTGAGCGTTGTAAAATTGAATTTCACTAGCGCATGCCAGATCGACGAAGGCGGGAGAAAGGCTAACTGTCGTTGCTCTAGCGGTTATTCTTTTTCAGAATCAAGATGCCTTATTCTATTATAAGAAACAGAATTCTATTCTTTAGGATCTAGAGGATTCAAGGCTGCAGCTATCGTCTGTATTTTGAAGGAGGGCCTGACAGCAACAAGGCAAAGCGTCCAGTTTTGTCAAGCACTGCGAGACTGGTATCGCCTTACAGCCATGGAGTGGGAGATCTTCGTTTTTTATTGCTGGTCTAAAACTCATGGTGGAAAAGATGCTGGAAGATGATGAGAAGACAGCATACCAACTGCAGTTCTCCTTCACAGCGAAGGGAACCCAGTCCAGTCTTGCTTTGCAGGACATTGCTTGTGTTGATATTTTGAGGCAGTGGTAATGCCAACTGATAAGAGAAGCCAACAAGGTTTGTGTTGAACTAGTTTTGGGATGGAGCTATGTGAAAGTTAGTGTAGAAGCTTTCTGTATCACACTGAAGCTATGTTGGTTGCTAGTGGCTAATGATAATCTAGGCCTGGGTCTTGATGGTATTTTGGCTAGAGCCAATATGCCGATTGGGATAAGCCATTGGATTAAAATATATATAATATATATATACAGTATATATATTGTTTAGGGACTTTGTAGATGTTATGCCTTAAGACTAGGGCAAGATATTGATATAGAACACTGGTGAATTGGTATAGTGACTCATGTAATAACATGATCAATAGCGGTATCATTTATCCCTGTCCTAGGTCAAGAGATTGGAGTGAGACAGGCAGAACCTTGAAGAGGCAGCCAATGGACAGATGAGTGCACAGTTCAATTGGAAACACATAGGCTTTTTTTTGGTATAAAGCAGGCACGAAAGAACAAGCCAAGATATGGTTGTGTAATAAGGTGTAGATTTACGGCGTAGATTTATGGTATACTCGGGTGTTTTAAACCTCTGTGTATTTGTGTATTTGATTATAGCGTTAAACATTTGGTGAAGGTGCATGTGTGGGCCAGTATTATGTGAGCCCCACTTTTTGTTCAAATTCTTCACCAGACCCTTTTTACAGGATGTTTGATCCCATCACCGCTTCATGCAGGACACTGACCCCAATCGTACATCCATGCTGGTTAAGGAGTTGTTCGATATAAATTGATGGAGGATGCCTCCTGAGTTTCAAGATGCCAACCCCATTGAAGACCTGTGACACGAGTTGAAAGAGTACATCAGGAGAGAAGTGAAGCCCAAGTCCAAGGCTGAATTGGTGGACAGCATAACACAATTTTGATTAAAATGCTGTAGATGTCAGAAGTAGAACATTGGGGCCATGGGTAGGTTTATTTGGAAATCACTTGCCAAGCAATGCTTCTTGATATCAAGTTGGCAAAACTTTCGTGTGTTTGGGCGGTACTGTGTTTGGGCGGTACTGTGTTTGGGCGGTACTGTGTTTGGGCGGTACTGTGTTTGGGCGGTACTGTGTTTGGGTGGTACTGGGGTGTTTTTTTCTTCAAATTATCAAATTATCAATAAGAAGATATAAAATAATGATAATTTCAAAACAACTATATATATCTAGTTATCGATCAAGTCCAGTCCTGATCCCACCACCACAGATGTAGAGAGTGAAGAACTGTAATCCTCGTCTTCCATGACGGGCTTGAATTCTTCCTCCATGGCTGCCTGGTAACTGCATTTCAAAATAGTAAATCACACCTGAATTTGATTTTTAAAGAATTTGACTTAAAACTTACCAATAGCTGAAATCTTGCCTTTATGTATCAATCCTCACTGCCTTGACCTCCCACTCCCACTGAGGAGCCCCCTAAAACATTGCTGCTTGGTACAGCCACCCAGAACTTTCATTCTGCCAGAAGACCAAACAATAGTCTGTATAATTATCATTACTGGATCCACTGTTCTAGCTTTTATTTTGGGGGGTTTCGTTTTCTTGAACGTTACTAAATAACACTAACAACTAGCCTGAAGTAAAGGCTGGGTCACTCCACAGATAGGCGCTAGAGGTACAAGCCATTGGAGTTCTACCTAGTATTACACTTACTGCTTAGAGCGAAGGTGGCAGCAAGAGTTCTTCTGCAAGCCATTCTAAGGACAAATCAAAAGTAGAAGCTGCAACAAAACCCAACAACAGTGATCAACAGTAGGCCGACTGACTTCACGCGCTCTATCTAACACGTGGTGTAGGATACCGAATGTTGATTGCGCGTTTCGGGTAATTAAATAACAGTTAGTGCGTTGCATTCGCAATACGTTGCATGTGCGTTCCTTGAGCGTTGCTTGAGCGTTTCTTAAGAAAGGTTTCTGCGTAGAACGTTAACCCAATGCAACGGTACGTAAAGTGTTTTTTTGGCCTCTACTGTAGAAGGAGCTTGATAATATTGCGAGCCAGACTGCTATCATCGGCCTCACAATCATGCTTGCGAATGGCTTCACTCTCTGAAGTATAATTCAACTCACCACATCTAAAAGGGTGTGAGATTCGTTACCCAGTGAAAAGTGACACACACACACACAAAAAAAAAAAGGAAAAAGAAAAGTGGGTGTGAGAGAGAACAACTGGCATGTTGCTGGCAGCCTCCATGAGCCAGATATAATCGTTGGGAATGTTCCAATTGAAAGCATTTCATGAAAGTATTCTTGAACATCATCGGCCACAGAGGAGGAGTTACTTACGAAGTAAGAGGTGCTGAAAAACTGGATAAAGGACTGGAAGTGTCCTGCAATTAATTTCATGGGTAAGAAGAACTCTTGAAAGAAGCCAAGGACAATTGTATCCAACCAATCTTTACTAAATGTTCGATATCTTGTAAAATACATTTCACTTTGTATATGTGAAAAATTAATGCACAATAAAAAAATTTTAATTTAAAAAAAAAGCGAGACCAACATTTCATAGCAAGGTACCACATGGACACCTAACCAGTGACAGTTTATAATGACGATGAGAACTAAATCATTGCTAAACAATCAAGCAGGCCAAGCATTAATCTACCTGCTCCTTGCTAAACTGCTCTCTGAGAATGCGCAGACGGAAGCTGAACTTCTGAATCCATTGACTGTCAGTATTCCACGCAGTCGAAGGAGAAGCTAGCTGTCTCAGCAGTTAGCATGGTTATGGAGACTAGAGTAGCTAGCCATCTAAGCAGCAGCTAGCAGAGTTATGGATACTAGAGAAGTTGGAGGCAAAAGTTTTCACACACTGCATTGGTGTATGTGTACGTGTATATATATATACAGTAGACCCTCGTATATCCGAATGCATTGACCTTTAGTTCGGATATGCATAAAAAATTCGGTTACTTTCTAAATGTCATCACCACCTATTAGAAAGTGCCCCGCATCTTCCACTTCCTTCCTGCCACACGACACACACCATCATCACTACACAGCTTACATATATATAATTTAATACTCTATCGTGGCGTTTGACAATTGTCAATATGATTTTTATCTGCAGAGCCTTGGGATGCAAGTCGCTTACTTCCTGATCCTTCAAGAAGCATCTGTGTCCTTAGGAGCTGCCATGCTGTCTTACACACATACATCCGTACATTTAATTTACGGTTATGTATTGTTTATAAGATCACAAGTAGGTTCTGCACATACACTACTAAGATAAGTTGTTTGCTTCAGGTTATCATGCCTCTTTGTGCATGCCAGAGGTCTCACTCCTTTAGGGACTATCAGTGATGCCTGAAAGGATACAGCTTGCAACCCTTGTGGTCTGTCTCATCAGTAGTCAGTTTGCATTAAAACGGTGGTGCTTCTTATTCTCGCTCATGTAACTTTTCATGGAAATCTGCCGTATCTCTCTTAGCAATGGTCCACTGACTAGAGTGCCTTCCTCCCTTTTCTGAATGAACCAGAGATGTAGAGCACTTCCAAGCTGGTCGCCATTTATGGCAGAGGGTGCTTGCAAACTCTCAAAGTCTGACTTCATTCTCCGTTGTCTTCCCAATGCCTTCCTCTTCCAGCAAGTGATTTCCTCTTATTTCTTGCTAAAGATAGATAACTACGACTCAATCGACAAAAACTATGCTCATTCTTTTGCTGGTGCTGGCAAACTGATTCAGCTTTCACGTGTCAATCTCTAGCCGGCCCCACCCAACTAATTTTCCTGTGGATGACCACTACTATATTTTACTGAGTTTGGATAAACCGAGCGTTCATATTATCGAGGTTCAGATTGCGAAGGTCTACCGTACTGAGAAGACTTCTCCCATGGTTTATGTACGAAACCTTATATGCTTCGATAACCATATAATCTAAACCCCTCTAGTTTCAGCAATCAGAATTGTTTGTGAAACCACGTGATATAAAAGCTGAGAAAATCCAGCCTTTGCATAGATAGATAGCAACACACACAGTCTTTCCAGGGTTGCAGCAATAGGCACCAACCACAGGCAAGCAATACACAAGACATTAGTGCATACACCTACCTCCAGATAGTCCTACATATCCTCAACATGCCTGCTTCACGGCACACACAAAAATTCAACTGTAGAATTCAAATGTAGAACTTACTACATTTTTGAAGTGCCTGGCGAGTAGAAGTAACTCGTCCATATCAAGTCGGACTGGAGCACAAGCTCGCACGTAACTCAGATGATCTTGAACATTCCTCCTTAGAGCAAACTTCCTATGTATATACACATATCCACCACACTGTTAATAAGCAGCTGGAATAGACAGGGAAATGCTACACTTAGCACACTCTAGGGCTGCTAGGCTTGTAAGGACCTACACACACACACTGGGTTATCCTAACAACTAGGGGCTTTGTAAAAAATATATATACAGGGCCAGCTGCCTAAAGAATGCCTAGACTACCACACTTGAGGAGGGTAAAAAATGGTAGCTGTGCACTTATCTGAGGTCTGCCTCCCCACCCCCAAGTATAAGTCTGAGACATTATAAAACACAGAATATCTTATTAAATGAACATCCATTCCTACCACATCAGGAATACACCTAGTTCTAACCTTACACATCACTACTACATGCACATGCGAATGGTGATGTCACAAATGCACCAAGATTGGAGTACTCCAAACAAAATGCTCTATGTCAGTGTGCCACACCCCTTTCCTCTCCAGCCCCAATGTAAAAGAGGTAAAGGGTCAGCTATGTGAGACTACCTTGGCCATAGCATTAAAATATCCCTATCCTGGCTCATAAGAGACACATCCTTCAAGTACCCCTAGCTTTACACCCAGCATTAGAGTGGCCCTAGCCTTAGGCCGAGCATTAGAGTGACCCTAGCCTTACACCGAGCATAAGAGTGACTCTAGCCTTAGGCCGAGCATTAGAGTGAGCCTAACCTTAGGCCGAGCATTGGAGTGACCCTAGCCTCAGGCCGAGCACTAGAGTGAGCCTAGCCTTAGGCCAAGCATTAGAGTGAGCCTAGCCTTAGGCCGAGCATTAGAGTGAGCCTAGCCTTAGGCCCAGCATTGGAGTGACCCTAGCCTCAGGCCGAGCATTAGAGTGAGCCTAGCCTTAGGCCGAGCATCGAGCATTAGAGTGACCCTAGCCCTAGAATGCTATAGCACTTAGCCAGTTTTAGAATACTAGAACTGAGCCATACAAAACCCTTTGCTCTAACCCTGCAATACCCTTCCCACAATACCACTGGCATTAACTGGAGAAGACGATATCCCCCCCCCCCCCCCCCCCCCTCCCTATCCAAACGCCATGATCTTTTTGTGTAGTTTTGATGGCCAGAGGTTGATTTTGGTGCATTTCTGAAAAATAAAAGTCACTAGCACCTGTAAGAGCTGCCAGGCACAGTCCCAGTGAAGGATGTAAGAGCTGCCAGGTACAGTCCCAGTGAAGGATGTAAGAGCTGCCAGATACAGTCTCAGTGAAGGATGTAAGAGCTGCCAGGTACAGTCCTAGTGAAGGATGTAAGAGCTGCCAGATACAGTCTCGGTGAAGGATGTAAGAGCTACCAGGTACAGTCCCAGTGAAGGATGTAAGAGCCAGTCCCACTGAAGGATGCAAGCACTGCCAGGTACAGTCCCAGTGAAGAGCTGCCAGATACAGTCTCAGTGAAGGATGTAAGAGCTGCCAGGTATAGTCCCAGTGAAGGATGTAAGCACAGTCTCAGTGAAGGATGTAAGAGCTGCCAGGCACAGTCCCAGTGAAGGATGTAAGAGCTGCCAGATACAGTCTCAGTGAAGGATGTAAGAGCTCCCAGGCACAGTCCCAGTGAAGGATGTAAGAGCTGCCAGGTACAGTCTCAGTGAAGGATGTAAGAGCTCCCAGGCACAGTCCCAGTGAAGGATGTAAGAGCTGCCAGGTACAGTCCCAGTGAAGGATGTAAGAGCTGTCAGGCACAGTCCCAGTGAAGAATATAAGAAGGGTCACTATACTTTCCTTTAAAAGGATTAAAAGCCACTCCAGGTTAGTCGGAGTCAGGACAATCAACATTATGAAGCTACACCACACTGAGCCACCTCAGCCACTGAGCTACCTCAGCCACTGTTAGTCATGGCTACACCACACTGAGCCACCTCAGCCACTGTTAGTCATGGATACACCACACTGAGTCATGGCTACACCACACTGAGCCACCTCAGCCACTGTTAGTCATGGCTACACCACACTGAGCCACCTCAGCCACTGTTAGTCATGGCTACACCACACTGAGCCACCGTTAGTCATGGCTACACCACACTGAGTCATGGCTACACCACACTGAGCCACCGTTAGTCATGGCTACACCACACTGAGCCACCTCAGCCACTGTTAGTCATGGCTACACCACACTGAGCCACCTCAGCTACTGTTAGTCATGACTACACCACACTGAGCCTCCTCAGCCACTGTTAGTCATGGCTACACCACACTGAGCCACCTCAGCTACTGTTAGTCATGGCTACACCACACTGAGCCACCTCAGCTACTGTTAGTCATGGCTACACCACACTGAGCTACCTCAGCCACTGTTAGTCATGGCTACACCACACTGAGCCTCCTCAGCCACTGTTAGTCATGACTACTCCACACTGAGCTACCTCAGCCACTGTTAGTCATGGCTACACCACACTGAGCCACTGTTAGTCATGGCTACACCACACTGAGCCACCTCAGCCACTGTTAGTCATGGCTACACCACACTGAGCCTCCTCAGCCACTGTTAGTCATGACTACACCACACTGAGCTACCTCAGCCACTGTTAGTCATGGCTACACCACACTGAGCCACCTCAGCCACTGTTAGTAATGGCTACACCACACTGAGCCACCTCAGCCACTGTTAGTCATGGCTACACCACACTGAGCCACCTCAGCCACTGTTAGTCATGGCTACACCACACTGAGCCACCTCAGCCACTGTTAGTCATGGCTACACCACACTGAGCCACCTCAGCTACTGTTAGTCATGACTACACCACACTGAGCCACTTCAGCTACTGTTAGTCATGGCTACACCACACTGAGCCACTTCAGCTACTGTTAGTCATGGCTACACCACACTGAGCCACCTCAGCCACTGTTAGTCATGGCTACACCACACTGAGCCACCTCAGCTACTGTTAGTCATGGCTACACCACACTGAGCCACCTCAGCCACTGTTAGTCATGGCTACACCACACTGAGCCACCTCAGCCACTGTTAGTCATGGCTACACCACACTGAGCCACTGTTAGTCATGGCTACACCACACTGAGCCACCTCAGCCACTGTTAGTCATGGCTACACCACACTGAGTCACTGTTAGTCATGGCTACACCACACTTGGCTACCTCATCCACTGTTAGTCATGGCTACACGACACCGAGCTACCTCAGCTATTATAAGTCATGGCTACACCACACTTGGCGGAAGAGCTGCATGAAGGGTGGAGCTAGTATGTCATACTGGGGACGTGGCTCAGTCACAATTCCTGGCATATGCTAATGTTGGTATATCAAATAAAATAAGCACATCTTATATTTAAGGGCTGCTTGTATGCCAGACCCTATAGTAATACTCCTAGTAATGGTCATAATATACTTCTGCCAAAATTAAGCCAAAGTTTTGCATAATGTCTAGTGATGTCATATACAATACCAGGATGCCTTAAAGAGTAGAAACAGTTCCATAATGTCGAAAAAGAAGCCATTTTAGCGATTTCAGACCGTTTTTCCCTCAAAACGCTCCAAAGCGTCCCAATTGGAGAGCAAAATAGAGCTTCTTTTGGTTAAAAAGGGGAGATTTCTCACCAAAAGACGTTTTCTGTCGTTTAAGGGGACTAGACATCAAAACCACAAAACCCTTGTACCTATTTCTAATTGCCATAACTTTTTTCTCTTTCCTCTATGCAGGTAATTATGGTACCAAAGTCTTTCTTGTTCTGTGTGTGTTTTTATGATATTTTAAATGTTTCTATAGGTCTTAGAAGATACATGCAGAAACATCGAGGTGACTCCAAGATATTTGTGGCAGACCTAGCTGCCTAATGAGTCAAGTACTCATAATTGGTGTGTGGCTTGCTAAGGAATGTCTCAGTGATTTCCATGGACCAAAGTTACCATAATTATGTTGTCATGTTGATTAGTTGCACACTACAGTCTGAAAAACTGGGAAAAAACTAGAGGTCACCTCTTCTAACCACCATCTCTTGGCAATGCTTGCAGTAAACAAAAATCTGATCCATGGATATCACAGAGTACTAAAAGAGCTCTCAAATGACATACACACAAAAAAAATATGAGTGAACAGTTTTAAAGTTATGCTCGCCACAAGAAATATTTCCATTAATTGTGGGAATAAGCCGTCCAAGTTTGGAAAACGAAATGTTTGAGTTAGCAGTGAAAAAATGTGTTCTTTTACAAGTTTCATTCTTTTACAAGTTTTTGCAATTCCTTGATCTGTTTTTTAAAAACTTCCATGACTTTCTTGAATTTTTCTGTGATGAAGTAGATCCACCATAACTTTCTATACACTCTATGCACTTTTTCCCTTTGTGTTCCTTATGCTTTGTCCTTCCTAATTATATGTTGAATGTCTCTGCAGACATATTTTCTCGGAAGATGCATCAAGATCCCTAAAAAAGTTGACCTAACTTGCAGAAAAGTTCATAACTGCCCTAATTATCAAGATCAAAGTCCCAGATTTGGTCAGCTGATAAAGGAGGCCCTAATCTGTACAACACATGAACAGATTATCAATAAACGTCGTTTTTTTTTAGTGGCAGGCCACCACTTTTGCAACTGGCAAACACCAGGGAAAATCCCAAACCTCACCACTTCAAATCACCATAACTTGCCAACACTTATAGTAATTAAAAACTTGTCACGTACATTGCACAGATAATTAGAAGAGCTATCCAGTGATATCATTTTTAGTGAAGTGTAGGAAAGTTATGAGCTTTACGGCAAAAAAAAAGAAGATTTTTTTTGAAAAGATGAGAAAAATATAGTCCAAGTTAGGGCAAATATCATGTAAGATGTGTTCTATTTGTAGTTTCTTGATCTGTTACATGGACAAAAACCAAACATAACTTCGAAATGGAGCATCCAATGCCTCTCAAAGTTTGCAAATGGCTAGAGGATAGATACAAGAAAAGTCTGAAAAAAGAAAGGGGGGGGGGGGAAAGTCTAGTTTTTGACATACAGTCCCCCCTTAAAAGATGGTTGTTAGGCAGATGTGCTTGTAACACAAACCTATAAGAAAACCACCACCTAATAAGAAGCAAGTGTGTAACAAGAAGCATGTGCCCAAGAAGAAGCATGTGTCTAACAAGAAGCATGTGTCTAACAAGAAGCACGTGTCTAATAAGAAGCATGTGCCCAACAAGAAGCATGTGTCTAACAAGAAGCATGTGTCTAACAAATAGGACATACTCAAGAACACGTGAGCAGTGCGTGCAAAACTTATATACTGTCAGTTGTTTAGCAAGGCTTGAGAGGTCTGTAGTGCTGGTGGTGGGCTCTCAAACTATACCACTTTTAATTGACTATACTCTGGAAAGTGATATTCGAGGTCATAATGTTATAAGATGGTCTGGAGGCCCTTCAATGCATAAAAGCTCGTGTAGCAATAAAAGAAGGAAATGCCTTTGGATATTGCTCGAGGCACACATCGTTGCCACTTCCGAAAAGTCTCGGTGCCTGGCCAACAACAGCTTGCTTCTCTTCCTCGTGTTCCTCAGCAAATGTCAGCACACAAGATTCGAGCTTGTGGGGTCATAGGTTCAATTAAGAGTATGCAGCACCTAATGAGCATTGGAATCAACATTAGGACATGTGCCTAGCAAAAAATGTGAACCTAATAGTAACATGCTTAACAGCCAGCTTTTACAGTTAGCTATGGCTGTTCCACCCTCAAAGTCGTTGCCCACTTAGTCCTGGCCCCACATCCCTAACCCAACATCCCTACCCTAACCCCACATCCCTACCCTAACCCCACATCCCTACCCTAGCCACACATCCCTACCCTAGCCACACATCCCTACCCTAGCCCCACATCCCTACCCTAACCTCACATCCCTACCCTAGCTCCACATCCATACCCTAGCCCCACATCCCTACCCTAGCTCCACATCCCTACCCTAGCCCCACATCCCTACCCTAGCCCCACATCCCTAGCCTTCCCTACCCTAGCCCCACATCCCTACCCTAGCTCCACATCCCTACCCTAGCCCCACATCCCTAGCCCAAGCCCCACATCCCTAGCCCTAGCTCCACATCCCTAGCCCTAGCTTGGGAAGAACTTTGAACAACCATACACATCACTGGATCGTCCGAAACTTCACTGACCACCTAATTTTTGGGGGTCAGTACTACCCCACACATCAATTCTATTGTAACATACTGTGACACTCCTCTGTGGTAGTTGACCATTTCGTTCCACTTGCCAGCGTCACTATCTTCCACGTAGAGACAACACGGGCTGGCCAAGGCCTCTATCAAGGGTACCGTTGCGGTAAAGGGTGCTGACGTTAGCTTACGTTCGTACTTGTGACATTGGAGAATAAAGTATGCCTATTGGATAAATACGGAAATGCACATAGCAACAACACTCACAGGTCAAATGGTATATCCATTGAAAGTGTGGTAGCACTCCCTGTATTGGTTGACCGCTTTTTAAAATTTATAATTATTTTTTTCCTTCAAGTTTATCTCACATAAAACTCACTTTGTAGCTTCTTAGTAATTCTTACATAGTTTCGGCCAATTTCAGCTCCAGAAATCCAGAAACCTACTCTGCCTTAAATCCTTCGCTAAGGTAGTAAATTGAACCCCCTCTCCCCCGTAAAAAACCACGAAATTCAGTCTTCAAAGGACCTTGTATATATCCATGCATCTATCTACTTCCCTCGCATACAACTTGCGTACAATAGGTCCATGCTATGTAATTTTACTACTAGAAGACTTCAAATTATCTAATGCATTACAGTGACAGTTTCTTGTCAGAGTACACAAGTTTGTGAATGTTTAATATCGAGTCTTGCTGAGCACAGCCAGCAAGCAGCTGCACGTTCTCTTCACAGAGAAGTGAACTATTTGGTTTCCTCAGAAGCTTACTCTTGTGACAATAGTTAACAGCACAGCTTCAACAAAACCAGGTCACTAGTTATGAATGCATAGACACGTGACTACACTTCAGCAGTAAGCATGGTAAATAACAGCATCTATGATTAGTCGGGTCTAGTGTTACACTAGAGTAACTCCTTATCAGTGGCTGCTTGACTAGAAACGAGACAAAAAATGTTTTAATATTGACCAAGTCCCCCCAAAAAGAAGTCAACCAATAATTAGACAACAAGGACCTCTACCTAATTTATAATACAGGTTTAAAAAAGCAGTATTATAGTATTAATCTTCATGGTTTGGTTGTCTACATTGTATTAATAGGTAAAGGGTCATGTAAATGTTGGTTGTTGTATTATATTAACAGGTAAAGGGTCCTGTAAATGTTTGTGGTCTATATTGGTAATTCGTAATTTTTAATTTTAAATAAAACATTTTTTTGTCTTTTTCCCATTTAGTCAAGCAGCCACTTACAAGAAGTTACTCAGTGTAACACCAGCTATGCAATCATAGATGTTGTTTACCATGTTTATTACTCAAGTAGAAGTACATGCCCATGTGTGTTAGCTACATGCATAATAAGTACTTACAATTCAATTGTTTTGTAGAAGTCCTATGCTATTAGTCACTTAAGTGGGTATATGACATTGATAACCTTTACCATATTTCATCTGGCAACATAGATAGTTGTTCAAATGTTATGAGAAGTTTTGAGTCTTCTGCTAGTGAAATTATGACAATTGGACATTGTTTGCAATTGGACATTGTTTGGACATAGTATGCAAGTTATGTGTGGGAAGGTAGGAGTACATAAAGACCGAGCCTAAAGATTTTGAGAATGAAATTTCACTGTTTTTAATGGTAGGCTGCTATCTTGGCAGAGAATCCGAGGAGGCATGCTCGAGGTGTTTTCGGGGTCAAAATTGGCCGAAGACACCATTTATGATAATACGAAGCAGCCAAAGTGAGCTTTAACCGAGATGCGAACATTGTTGTTTTGACCGCCATTATAAAATAGGGGTCGAACCAATACAGGGAATACTACCACACACCTCAATATATATATATATATATCACTTGGTGTAAACTCTGGCTTCTAACCCCCAAACCAAGAAAACGGGCACTTAACCTAGAATAGACTAGCTAGCCCAGTACGTACACTCTAGCTAGGCAGGTACGTACACTCTAGCTAGCCAGGTACATACACTCTAGCTAGCCCAGTACGTACACTCTAGCTAGCCAGGTACATACACTCTAGCTAGCCCAGTACGTACACTCTAGCTAGCCAGGTACGTACACTCTAGCTAGCCAGGTACATACACTCTAGCTAGCCAGGTACGTACACTCTAGCTAGGCAGGTACGTACACTCTAGCTAGCCAGGTACATACACTCTAGCTAGCCCAGTACGTACACTCTAGCTAGCCAGGTACATACACTCTAGCTAGCCCAGTACGTACACTCTAGCTAGCCAGGTACGTACACTCTAGCTAGCCAGGTACATACACTCTAGCTAGCCAGGTACATACACTCTAGCTAGCCAGGTACATACACTCTAGCTAGCCAGGTACATACACTCTAGCTAGCCAGGTACATACACTCTAGCTAGCCAGGTACATACACTCTAGCTAGCCAGGTACATACACTCTAGCTAGGCAGGTACGTACACTCTAGCTAGCCAGGTACATACACTCTAGCTAGCCAGGTACATGTACGTACACTCTAGCCAGCCAGGTACATACACTCTAGCTAGGCAGGTACGTACTCTCTAGCTAGCCAGGTACATATACTCTAGCTAGCCAGGTACATACACTCTAGCTAGCCAGGTACATACACTCTAGCTAGCCAGGTACATACACTCTAGCTAGCCAGGTACATACACTCTAGCTAGCCAGGTACATACACTCTAGCTAGCCAGGTACGTACACTCTAGCTAGCCCAGTACGTACACTCTAGCTAGCCAGGTACGTACACTCTAGCTAGCCAGGTACGTACACTCTAGCTAGCCAGGTACATGTACGTACACTCTAGCCAGCCAGGTACACACACTCTAGCTAGCCAGGTACATACACTCTAGCTAGCCAGGTACATACACTCTAGCTAGCCAGGTACATACACTCTAGCTAGGCAGGTACGTACTCTCTAGCTAGCCAGGTACATACACTCTAGCTAGCCAGGTACATACACTCTAGCTAGCCAGGTACATACACTCTAGCTAGCCAGGTACATACACTCTAGCTAGCCAGGTACATACACTCTAGCTAGCCAGGTACATACACTCTAGCTAGCCAGGTACGTACACTCTAGCTAGCCCAGTACGTACACTCTAGCTAGCCAGGTACGTACACTCTAGCTAGCCAGGTACGTACACTCTAGCTAGCCAGGTACATGTACGTACACTCTAGCCAGCCAGGTACACACACTCTAGCTAGCCAGGTACATACACTCTAGCTAGCCAGGTACATACACTCTAGCTAGCCAGGTACGTACACTCTAGCTAGGCAGGTACATAACTCTAGCTAGCCAGGTACATACACTCTAGCTAGCCAGGTACATACACTCTAGCTAGCCAGTACATACACTCTAGCTAGCCAGGTACGTACACTCTAGCTAGCCAGGTACATACACTCTAGCTAGCCCAGTACGTACACTCTAGCTAGCCCAGTACGTACACTCTAGCTAGCCAGGTACATACACTCTAGCTAGCCAGGTACATACACTCTAGCTAGCCAGGTGCATACACTCTAGCTAGGCAGTACATACACTCTAGCTAGCCAGGTACATACACTCTAGCTAGCCAGGTACATACACTCTAGCTAGCCAGGTGCTAGCCAGGTACGTACACTCTAGCTAGCCAGGTACATACACTCTAGCTAGCCAGGTACATATACTTGGCGATTGGAACCAGTTATGTAGCTTGTTAGGCAGGTTCTCGTTATTAATGGCCTGCTTTGCAACCAGGCTGAGCACTATCATTATACAGTTGGTACAATGTGCATGCCAAAAGCCACACCCTCAAAGGGGCTGGTCCTATCACAGTTCTCTGGTAATGTATGTAGGTGTAGGGTCCACTAGGGAGGAGGGGGAGGAGGAGGGGGGGGAGGAGGAGGAGGAGGAGAGGAGAAGGAGGAGGAGGAGAAGGAGGAGGAGAAGGAGGAGGGGAGGGAAGGAGGAAGAGGAGGAGGAGGGGAGGAGGGGAGGAGGGGGAGGAAGAGGAGGAAGAGGAGGAGGAGGAGGGGAGGGAAGGAGGAGGAGGAGGAGGAGGAGAAGGAGGAGGAGGGGAGGAGGAGGGGAGGAGGAGGGGAGGGAAGGAGGAAGAGGAGGAAGAGGAGGGGAGTAGGAGGAGGAGGAGGAGGGGAGGAGGGGAGGAGGGGAGGAGGGGAGGAGGAGGATTCGTAATAGTACAAAGGAACAAAGCAAACCTCCAGATCACATCTACAGAGAGAGCTGGCATTAGTATAGGACAACTCCGGAACACTGACAGGAAGATCAGGAAACATCTTCTCAAGCCAATCCGAAACTGCAGATATAAAAACAGTAACAACAATAAACAACAATACAACAAACTGTATGCTTTATTACAGCACAAGCTTCTTCTTTCACAAGCTTCTTCTTTGGCAGGAGGCATTTTAGTCAGCCATCCTTCCTTACAGCAGATCATAGTTGACATGAACCACTCTAGAACTGCTAGAATGTGGCACATCAAGCCCTGGCATAGTCATTTGGCGGACATATTGGATTTATGCAAATTAGCACATTTCCCCAAGGTGGTGCATTATGTTGTTCTAGACTCTAGAGACTTCTCCAAAATGCATTGTGATGGAGAAAAAGCAATTTGTGGTGGGTCTGAGACTGACTATTTCTCTCTCCTGTAGCTCGAGAATCAGAGCTTCTCCCATAGCTAGGAGCCAGACAGACTTGGAGATGTGATATGTGACAGGAACAAAATGGGAAAAACAAACACAAAACTATACAAAAGAAGGCGTGGCACGGATTGACCACAATTAGATGACCCTTTACCAATTATACCATGCTCCATTCATTTTGAAGGGGAAAAAAACAGGCATGATATTAGTGTACACCATCTTTAAGTGGGAAAGGGTTGTCTGACTGGTTGTGGTCTACAGGGCGGCTAATTTTTTTTTGTCGATCCAATGTGGCTGTTAAGGGAACTAACTCCGCACACTAAACAGCAATGACGAAGAAGGTTCTCAGCACATCAACCGAGAGGAGAGTCACTTGCTTTACTTATAATACATCACTGAGCTAGCTGGATCGAGTCGGAAAACCACACATGCTTGACAATCCTTACCCACTGTGGCTGTGCTTCCCAGTCTGGGAAACAGAGCAGTCGTGGACACGCATTGGAAAATTGTGAGTCTTCTGGGTACTAAAATTGTTACGAATGTGCTCCTTAGGCAAGGGAAAGAACGCAGAGGCGCGGAATAAAAATTTCAGAATTTCAACTTTTTTAAAAAATAAATAAATCTTACCTTTGAGAAGGATTCAAGACTGTGTGGATGTGTTGTTTTCAAAGCAAGTTTTCAAGGATGCAAAGAAGACTAAGAAGCTGGCAATGTGAGTCTTAGCTTGGACACAAGCTCTGTTTTTCTTCCCCGTCTCACACAGTCGCATCATTAAAAAATAATTCGTAGACCTCGCACTCTACGGTTAATAATAATTATGATGTTGTGCAATATTTTCCAGAATATTTCATTTTAAACATATCCAGGTTTACGGTATATTAAAAATAAAAATAAAAATAAAAATAAAGGCTTAATGAAATGCAAGCATCACCACAAAACAGGTTCTTCGGCACTCACTGGGAAGCACTTGCTTCAAGGCTTTCTGTACCAAGTACAACCACAGCAAACTGTCCAGGTCATGGCAGCCATTGCTCATCCATTCTGCAGGACATGGAATATAATGACATGGAGGCGTGCAAGATTACATTATACTGTATGTACCTTCATCGCAGAGATGGAGGTCGCCAACCACCGGCAGTTTTGGTAATTGGAGGAAAGTATCGTCAGCAGCAAAAAAAGACTAACAAAAGAAAAGTTGTTGATAATAGCAATTCTTAATAGCTTATGAATAATGCATGTGATAGCTTATGAATAATGCATGTAATAGCTTATGAATAATGCATGTATTGGCTTATGAATATTGGCTTATGAATAATACATAGTTAACGATAGCGTATGAATAATGATAGCATTCATAATAGCTTATGAATAATGCCTAGTTAACAATAGCTTATGAATAATACACGTGATAAATAATGCATAGTAATAATTGCATAGCTTATGAATAATGCATAGTAACAATTGCTAGCTTATATGAATAATACATGTAATAATAGCTTATGAATAATGCATAGTAATAATTGCTAGCTTATATGAATAATACATGTAATAATAGCTTATGAATAATGCATAGCATTTCATTCATAATAGCTAATGCATAGTAATAATTGCTAGCTTATATGAATAATACATGTAATAATAGCTTATGAATAATGCATAGTAAGCTTATATGAATAATACATGCTTATGAATAATGCATAGCATTTCATTCATAATAGCTTATGAATAATGCATAGCATTTCATTCATAATAGCTTATGAATAATGCATAGTTAACAATAGTTTATGAATAGTGCATAGCATCCATAATAGCTTATGAATAATTCAATAGCTTATGAATAATGCTAATAGCTTATGAATAATGCCTAGTTAATGATAGCGTATGAATAATAGTGTATGAATAATGCATAGCACTTCATTCATAATAGCTTATCAATAATGCATAGCATTTCATTCATAATAGCTTATCAATAATTCAAAATTCATAATAGCTTATGAATAATGCATAGATTAACAATAGATGAATAATGCATAGATTAACAATAGATGAATAACGCACAGCAACCATAATAACTTAATGAATAATGCATAACATCCATAACAGCTTATGCATAATGCATACCATCACAACCACCTGTATTTGCACAGCCAGCTGGCTGAAACAAAAAGGGTGAGCATGATAACAGAATGATGATATGTCAATACAGTATCCCTGGGCAGGCCAAGTGGACATGAGAGGAGAGACCATATATGTATATATATATACATATATGTATATGTATACACTGCCAAGACCACTGTCTTTTTAAAGGCTGAACTTGTTCTCTATACAACTGCCTGACCTGAAATTCTTGTGCCCTTCCTTTAACTAAACCAGTTCCATTGAGTTTGTACATGGACCTCAGGACTGGTCGACAGGCACCCAGTTGTGCCGGCAAGCCTAGCAGGACAACATGCACACATGACTGCAACACCACCTTACCTTCTGCAGGTCGAATGGCTCGGTCAGAGGGGACATCACTTGCTACAGAGTTTAGACAACTACTCATGCAAGCAGAGAATGGAAGTGTTAGAAAACTTACTGACAATCCTTTCAGCAAGGACCTAATCAGAACAAAATAGTCCTCCTACAGGGAAGAGCATATTGAATAACACATTATGTGTGATGTTAGATATTTAAAAAAGGCGAGACACCCCTATTAATTATAATTATGCTAATCACATTCTACTGTGTAAGGAGTCCTTCGCAATCATCAACCAAGATCTTCCCAAGTGTATAAAGAGTATACTTTTTCATGCCCCATCCGAGTACAAGAACCTAACAGTCGGTGACAGTGGCTCATGCTAATCCTCCACTCACTCAGACCTTGAGTGTAGAGGTTTGCCAGTGACAGTGGCTCATGCTAATTCTCTACTCACCTCAGACCTTGAGTGCTTGCTAGTGATAATGTCTCATGCTAATCCTCCACTCACTCAGACCTTGAGTGTAGAGGTTTGTCAGTGACAGTGGCTCATGCTAATTCTCTACTCATCTCAGACCTTGAATGCAGTGGTTTGCCAGTGACAGTGTCTCATGCTAATCCTCCACTCACCTCGGACCTTGAATGCAGTGGTTTGTCAGTGACAGTGTCTCGTGCTAATCCTCCACTCACCTCAGACATTGGTTTGCCAGTGACAGTGTCTCATGCTAATCCTCCACTCACCTCAGACCTTGAATGCAGTGGTTTGTCAGTGACAGTGTCTCATGCTAATCCTCCACTCACCTCGGACCTTGAATGCAGTGGTTTGTCAGTGACAGTGGCTCATGCTAATCCTCCACTCACCTCAGACCTTGAGTGCAGTGGTGTGCTAGTGACAGTGTCTCATGCTAATCCTCCACTCACCTCAGACCTTGAATGCAGTGGTTTGCTAGTGACAGTGTCTCATGCTAATCCTCCACTCACCTCAGACCTTGAGTGCAGTGGTTTGCTAGTGACAGTGTCTCATGCTAATCCTCCACTCACCTCAGACCTTGAGTGCAGTGGTTTGCCAGTGACCTACGTGACACTCAGGACTGGTTCACTTGGCACTATGCGTATGAAACACCAAAAGTTGTCCAAAGATTCTTGCCTGATCTCGAAACCTCATGTATGAAGAAGATATCGCAGAGAATTTCAAAACTGCCACCAGTGAATGGCTCACAATAAATGTAACTATTCCACATGGTCAAAGTCAACCCCCAATTTTACACCAGTTTAACAATATTATTTTCACTTATTTATTATTACTGTCATCACCACTAGCATTATTATACATCGCCACTAGCAGTATTATTATTATTATTATTATTATTATTATTATTATTATTATTATTATTATTATTATTATTATTATTATTATTATTATTATTATTATTATTATTATTATTATTATTATTATTATCACCATTAGCATTATTATTATTGTTATCACTACTGTGTTGTTGTTGTCTTCGTCAACCATGCCAAGTCTCATCATCACGCACCAGGTGGTGTAAGCATTATCTAGTGCCCGTGGTAAATGTGTCGCATTAAATATGATGAGCATGCATTTCCCTCTCTCTTCCCAACGAGTATCAACTTCTGTGCACCACGGATGGCCTATTCTTTGCAACTTCAACAATGGCTTTGGAAACATTGCGAGCACGAAAGCAACACCATTATTGGAATCAACCGTTAACGGAACAATATACTGAGCAGGTAAGTATCGCCGGAATGGTAGTGAACAGTACACATGCGTGATATGCAGTCCACCTTTCAACCAGCCGGGTTGAGATCTTGTTCTCCTCCACCATTCTAGAAGCTCAGCACAGATTCTCTCAACCACTACTGCAGCCAGCAGGCCTTCCAATACACACATGCTAAAAGTCGATGGTGCAATCATTTGCTAGGGGGTACGAATCCTGACATCCTACTGTAATCTTCTGAAGACATGTGGTGGCATTAATTTGAACGACAATTCTATACTTTTTAGAACGCGTACGTCTCATCTTACCTCCCCAGCCCTCCCTCCTCCAACATTTGTACGCTTGTAAAAATATTGATAATTGTGGGACCCCCTCAGTGTGTCCTAAAAAGATGTTGTTTAAGCATGACACTTCTATAGTATCAGTGCAAGGCAAGGCGTAGCCAGCAGGGCCTGTCCGCAGGTGCAATCAATCAATGTCGAGCCTAACAGGCTCACTAGAAGGGACGGCAGACGGTTGAGCTGTTGCAGAGCAAGGCCAGACGAGGGTCATAGGTGACATGACGCCCACACAAGTCAAGAGGCAGTCACGACCGGGTGCTTACAAGTGAAGGCGGTGGAACAGGTGCTTAACAAAAAGCAGTTGCTAAGTACATGTACCCGCTCAACAAACCAGTGATTGTAGTATGTGTGTGCTCACTGCCTGAGTATTGGCACACGCTGCCTCGTGTAGGAGAGGCTTGCTTAAAGTAGGTAAAGGGTTGTTAAGTGAGTGTGTTCTAGGACAATGCACACACACACACGTACCTTGGACTTGTAGAGTCCGACAACATCTGCAAAATATGTTTTCCTCCGAACTGAAGCAATCATTAACAGCTGCCAACCTAGCAAATAGTGTATATACACTAGATATCAATAACATACACATCTGTTTAAGCCAGCAATAAATAACACACATGTCCCACTTGACTGCAGGTGTAATAAAAACCCTGCTTCATTTTTTAATTTTATTCATTAACTTTTGTTCCAATTATCTTTTGATTGCACTTGACTGCAGGTGTAATAAAACCCTGCTTCATTTTTTTTTTTTATTCATTAACTTTTGTTCCAATTATCTTTTGATTGTTCTAAGTTTATTTACCAACAACAACAATAATAAATTACATAATGATTGTTGTTGTTTTTGAGGAGCTAAAGTTTCAAGGATTGCTGTAACCAAATTATTTTGCCGAATAATTTTCGAGGTTATGGCAAGCCCTTATCGGACCTTACAAATAATTGGAGGGCACAATTTTCACGTCCAGGATCAAGTCCGCGAAAACCTCAAAAATTAGCTCCTCGAGAAGGAGAGAGAAAAAGAAGCAAAAATAAAAATTTCCTTTTTAGAAAAAGGGCACATGTCTTCTTCATGCTACTACCATTTTTTATGATTTCCTACCCACAGTTCTCTTCAGACACGTGTACATTACCAAGTTCATGACAATACACACGGTGAGATATATTTCTGAGCATGTTTGCTTAATAACTTTGGAACCCGTGGGAAGAACCAGACCAAATGCCATCCAAGCAAGGTTTTATTGAGCCGAATAAACTTACGATATGCTTTTGGGAATGGATCATTCTAAGCAATTTGCAAGTCAATAGCCATTGATTACCTCTATTTCAATATGTTAATTTAAAAACTCCCCCCCAAACCTTCCTAAAGATCACACAAAGTTCGGTCTGGATCACCCCAGGGGGTCCTGAGTTTAAACTAACACACACACCATTGCTGGGGGGGACAGGATCTCACCCCCCCCCCCCCCCCCCCCCCTTCCACCCCTCTCCAACCCACATGCATCAAGATGCTACAACCACCACGCATCAGTGACCAGTCTTCCCTCCTCACTTATCTTTCTTTGGTCTGGGCAACAACGGGTCTCCAGAATACAGAACAAAAAATATTCATCAAGTGATTTTCACAGTGATATATATTTTTAATGGGGTTGGCAAGGGCTGCATCTCATCTGGAACAGGCCTCAACTCTTCATCGCAGCCACCACTAATGCATAAGGCTTAACACACATGCAGTATACGGGTGGTGCAGAACGTATTTTACCCTCTTCTAAGTGAGCGAAGTGTATGAGAGAACGCTATTCTTTATTACGTGTACTTCACCACACCCCTAAGTAATATTGGCATCCATGCCTTTGCCAAACAGAGTTCCGAGTATTCTTGCAGAGTGAGACGCCAGCTGGACTCAAGGGAGAGGGGAGGGGTTTGCGTGGAACCTTATAGGACCTTTAGAAATGGTACGCAATGAAGGATGCTGTAATACTTGTGCAGCAACATCAATGTCATTAAAGGCAGCAACATCAAGGTCATTAAAGGCAGCAACATTAAGGCCATTAAAGGCATCAACATCAAGGTCATTAAAGGCAGCAACATCAAGGTCATTAAAGGCAGCAACATTAAGGCCATTAAAGGCAGCAACATTAAGGTCATTAAAGGCAGCAACATCTAGGTCATTAAAGGCAGCAACATCAAGGTCATTAAAGGCAGCAACATTAAGGTCATTAAAGGCAGCAACATTAAGGCCATTAAAGTCAGCAACATTAAGGCCACTAAAGGCAGCAACATTAAGGCCACTAAAGGCAGCAACATTAAGGCATCAACATTACGGCTGTTAAAGGCCCCTAAAGGGAGCAAAAAGGCATCAACATCAAGGCCACTAAAGGCATCAACATAAAGGCCACTATAGCAGCAACATTAAGGCTATTAAAGGCAGAAACATAGAGGCAACTAGAGGCAGCAACATTAAGGCATCAACATTACGGCTGTTAAAGGCCCCTAAAGGGAGCAAAAAGGCATCAACATCAAGGCCACTAAAGGCATCAACATAAAGGCCACTATAGCAGCAACATTAAGGCTATTAAAGGCAGAAACATAGAGGCAACTAGAGGCAGCAACATTAAGGCCACTAATGGCAACAATAGAGGCAAAGAAAATAAACTCTTTTGATCAGACAAGCATTTTGATCAGACAAGCATAGACATGCTGCTTCATGCATGCACGACGGAGAAGGGAAGGGAGGGGTAATTATGGAAATGGGATCTTTGAGGTTTTGCCATATATTTTAAGCCAGGAGCCTGCTGCTGCTGACAGTCACAGCAAGCCGGGCAGGAGCCCGCTGCTGCTAACAGTCACAGAAAGCCAGGCAGGAGCCCGCTGCTGCTAACAGTCACCCTCTGCTGCTGATAGTCACAGCAAGCCAGGCAGGAGCCCGCTGCTGCTAACAGTCACAGCAAGCCAGGCAGGAGCCCACTGCTGCTAACAGTCACAGCAAGCCAGGACGGAGCCTGCTGCTGCTGACAGTCACAGCAAGCCAGGCAGGAGCCTGCTGCTGCTAACAATCATAGCAAGCCTGGCAGGAGCCTGCTGCTGCTGTCAAGTACTTACCCTCAAGAAGCCAAACAGAAGCCAGCTAGCTAGAATCATGGACATACAGAAAATATTGGCACTCAAGAAACCTTGTGGGAAAGAAACCATCAGAGAGTCTACGTGAAGACAGTCAGACCTCCAAATCTCACAGCTTTGCAAGTTCTTCAGGTCTGCAGGTTTACTACCTTAGGAAAGGACTCGAGGCACACCGGAACTGCTTTTGGAGTTAGTGGCGGCAGGCCACTTGCCATCAGCTATGTCACGTGTGCATGCTAGACCCTTTGCATTACTCCCCCTCCTGCAAGAGCTCTGCATAAAGCCTGGTTCACAATATGACACAATCCGTGAGCCGGTAACGCAATTGACTAACGGATCTAACAGGATCTAACGGACTACGAAATGCAAGAGTTAGTTTATTCAACTCTTACATCCAATCCGTGGCATCGGACCAATCAGAATCCTAGAACATATCACGTGTTGAACTTTACACTCCTTCGAGAAACCTATTGAAGTGATGAGGAGCTTTTCCAACCTCTGGCAGCAGATCTCGGACAAATAACCAGCTACATAAATACCTGGGAGGAAGTGGCTGTCCAGGTAACTAGCTAGCTATTACCAGCCAGCTATATAAATACCTGGGAGGAAGTGGCCGTCCAGGTAACTAGCTAGCTATTGCCAGCTACATAAATACCTGGGAGGAATTGGCCGTCCAGGTAACTAGCTAGCTATTACCAGCTTATATAAATATTTCGGTCAAACTCAGCGGATTCCACGGATTCCACGCAATGTTGTGAACCAGGCAACGGAACAGGATGGATTACGCAATGGACAGAACAGAATGGCACCGGTCATAATATTGTGAATCGGACTTTAGACAGTGCAAGATGATAATTAGTGTTGATGGGCCATCAAGGAATGCCCATCAGACGAGCCTAGACTCACCCACGGTGCTTTGCCTGGCGCAGGCCCTTGTGTGCCACTCCTTAATGCTGGCATCCACCGTCATAGCACCTGCCCTGGGAGGTGTGGCCTTCAAGGAGGACATCAGACACAGGTCACCCAGCAGCACCTACGGCAGGGTGGAGATTATAATCTGTGCTCGTAAAGGCAGCAACAGCTTTGATCACCACTATTCCATAACATCTGAACATTGTATATATACTGGCCTAATCATGTTCATAAAGTGAGCTGTTTATATTATAATTAGGACTAGTGGCCTGTTCATATTTATATTTATACTTATAGGAGTGAGACCTGTTCATTTAGAACAAGTGATATGTATTTAGCACTAGTGACCTAATATTTAGGACTAGTGACTATTTATATTTAGGACTAGTGACTATTTATATTTAGGGACTACGTAGTGACTATTTATATTTAGGACTAGTGACTTTTTATATTTAGGACTAGTGACTATTTATATTTAGGACTAGTGACTTTTTATATTTAGGACTAGTGACTATTTATATTTAGGACTAGTGACTATTTATATTTAGGACTAGTGATTTTTTATATTTAGGACTAGTGACTATTTATATTTAGGACTAGTGATTTTTATATTTAGGACTAGTGACTATTTATATTTGGGACTAGTGATTTTTATTTAGGACTACTGACTTTTTCATATTTATATTTAGGACTAGTGACTATTTAGGACTAGTGACCTGTTCATATTTATATTTAGGACCAGCGACGTGTTCATATTTATATTTAGGACTAGTGACCTGTTCATGTTTATATTTAGTATTTAGAACTAGTGACCTGTTCATGTTTATATTTAGGACTAGCGACATGTTCATATTTATATTTAGTACTAGTGACATGCTCATATTTATATTTAGGACTAGTGACATGTTCATATTTATATTTAGGACTAGTGACCTGTTCATGTTTATATTTAGGACTAGTGACATGTTCATATTTATATTTAGGACTAGTGACATGTTCATATTTATATTTAGGACTAGTGACCTGTTCATATTTATATTTAGGATTAGTGACTTGTTCATATTTATATTTAGGACTAGTGACCTGCTCATATTTATATTTAGGACCAGCGACGTGTTCATATTTATATTTAGGACTAGTGACCTGTTCATGTTTATATTTAGGACTAGTGACCTGATCATATTTATATTTAGTATTTAGAACTAGTGACCTGTTCATGTTTATATTTAGGACTAGCGACATGTTCATATTTATATTTAGTACTAGTGACATGCTCATATTTATATTTAGGACTAGTGACATGTTCATATATATATTTAGGACTAGTGACCTGTTCATGTTTATATTTAGGACTAGTGACATGTTCATATTTATATTTAGGACTAGTGACATGTTCATATTTATATTTAGGACTAGTGACCTGTTCATATTTATATTTAGGATTAGTGACTTGTTCATATTTATATTTAGGACTAGTGACCTGCTCATATTTATATTTAGGACCAGCGACGTGTTCATATTTATATTTAGGACTAGTGACCTGTTCATGTTTATATTTAGGACTAGTGACCTGTTCATATTTATATTTAGGACCAGCGACGTGTTCATATTTATATTTAGGACTAGTGACCTGTTCATGTTTATATTTAGGACTAGTGACCTGTTCATGTTTATATTTAGGACTAGTGACATGTTCATATTTAGGACTAGTGACTATTTATATTTAGGACTAGTGATTTGTTCACTAGTGATTTGTTCATATTTAGACTAGTGACTCTATATTTAGGACTAGTGACTTGTTCAAATTTATATTTAGGACTAGTGACCTGTTCATATTTATATTTAGGACAAGTGACTTGTTTATATTTATATTTTCAGGACAGGGATGAATGTAGAACAGGTAATGATTGTTTGGAATGCAGGACATGACTGAATGTATAACAGGAAGTGACGGTTGTGAATCTCAAGTAATTAATTTAAATGAAGCAATCATTACGTAGCCAATACATACAGTGGGGGGGGTAGAGGTGACAGAATCCCACGACCAAAACCTCCTCATCAGCTCACCTCTTCACAGCACAATGAGCCACTGGTGATCTTATCCTTTCTGGTGTGGTAGAGGTACTGGGACGCCATCACATACAGCTGCCCGCACAGCTCACGGACTGCCACGTGGTAGAAGGACCTGGACTCCAAGGGTGAGAGAGACTTCAACTCTTGGCAGGCCTGGTACAAGACTTTATCAAACCTGCACAACCACACACCAGAGTTGCCTGTCAACAAGAAGCACACTTCCAGGAGCCAAATACAGGGAAGAATGCCTGCGTTAACGTTTGACTGACTTGGATGGACCAGTGGTTTTAAAGAGGTATTTTTACACCATCGCACACCGTACATACACTCGGGAGAAACTTGAAAAGCAGTTGCTAATGACCTCAGTCTGCCCTTGCCAAGCATACCCACTATGCTGGCGACTGCAGGATCTCCTGCACCCCCAGATGTTCAGCACAATGGGTGACTTGCAGCTGCTGCTTGGTCACCTTAAGCTTCCATCTCTGCACACACAGAAAGCTGCACTCTACTCTCACCAGCACGCTCGGGAGTGTCTCTTACCGAAACCAAAAAGCAGCAACAAAATTTCGCTAGACACCTCCATGACACCACAAATAAGGAATTCTTCATTCTTGTCGAGAATTGTTTGTAATCCTACAAACTTATGAAAATTAAAAGCCCGATTTTTTTTAAACGTCAATTTTAATAGGTAAGGCGATATCATTAGCTACTGCCCACACACACATGCACCAAGTAGGGCAGAGAAGAGAGACAGCTTCTAAAAGTGCTGGAAACACTGTATGTCTCTCCCAAGATATTTGAAGCTCAAGAGAAGTGAACAGCTTTGACATTTTCGTAGGTTATGTGTCCTGTGATGCCATCTTTTTCACCGCTACTGTGTAACCATCTCACAGGTTAATAGGCTCTCTCTTCCACAGCCATCTTTCCCAACTGGCTCCCTTCAGTAATCAACCACGTGTTGTCTCAGCCACCGAGGCACAACAATGAGAACAGTATACCCACTATACTCTCCAGCAGGTATTGTTCTCCGGTAATGCTGCCACCAGAATTCCCCCTCAATCCTAGCACAAGCTAAACAGTAAGGTTCTTAGGCCTTAAGTTAACTTTAATCAAGTCAAACTAAACACAAGTAGACTGAAATGCAGTAGCAGAAGGGAGTAGCGTCGGTAAAAAAACAATTCGTAGACCTCGCACTCAAAGGAAAATATAACGACATGAAATATTTTCACACAGAATATTTTAAACACGAAGGAATAATATTTTAAACACGAAGTATTCCCGACTTACTGGTGGCTCCTTTCCTCTGCTAACTGAGCACTTTGTGTGTCTCTATATTATATGCAGTACGTACACAAGCTCTCAGTGTTGATGTGTGTTGTTGTTGTGCTTTATTATGCTAAGGGGGAGGGGGAACTATACATCAACCCACAAAAGTTGTAACACATATTTGTATTCGCCATATTTCCCCCCTGCCTTCCTCTGTGCAAGTAATTTTGATCCCAAGTTGTTGCTTATTCTGTGTGCTTTGCAAATGATACACTGAATGTCTCTGTAAGAACATTTTCTTATAAGATACTTTCAGCAACAACAAGGTCACTCAAATCCTGCACCCCCATCAACTGCAACAGCCTGAAGTGTGGTGTGACCAAAGGCTCTAACTTGGAGTGATGCTTCCCAAAGCACTTCACTGCGACATGAGTGGAGCAGATTATACTGCACGAGCAGGGGAACAAAACCATTTTAGTAGTAAAGTATTTTTTTAAACGTACCACTTTATAGCTCCATAGATTCTGCAAACTTCATGGTATGGACTTGATATATAGCTCAAGAGATAGGTCTCTCTGTGTGCTCTCTTTTGATACTAAAACATTTTCCATTTTCCATATATATAACCATAGCCAAGTTACTGGAGCTAAAGTGGGGGTTCCTCAAAATCTGAGTGCCTGATTTTGCCACATAAATATCTCCAGATAAATATCTCCAGATTGCCAAAGTGCTAGAGAGCTGAAATCAGCACCAGTGGCTAAGGAAGCTCTACTCTATGCAAAGATTTGTTTCATTAGGCTCTAAAACGTAAGTATGTGGTCAAGCGCGCAGTTGGGAAATGAATTTTAACAAATTCATTTTTCAACCGGGCGCTCGACCACGTACTTAAGCTTGACACGGTAGCGTGCTCCAGTGAGCATATATGAACTATTCTCATTCATCTCTTACTTTGACTAGTGCTTTCGGCAGGTTTGTTGTTGTTGTTTTATCCACTCAAATATGCCTCCATGACTCTCCCACACAGAGCACAATTCATACTAAACATGGCACAATTCACACCACACATGGGCAGAATTCACACCACACATGGGCAGAATTCACACCACATACAGGCACACAGTTATATCAATCTTACTTCAACAAAAGTTGGAGCAGTCTTCCTGTTGTGTGTCTTGAAGCGATCACTGTTCTAAGCAAGGATCTGGCCTGCTGCTTGAACTGCAGGCTCGTGTGCCAGAGCAGAGTTATTAGAACATCCAGCTTCACAGAGACACCCTCAACACCTGAACAAACATTAATGTACTCCACACATTACGCTTAATTACATGTGGCAATTGGACCTTATTTTCACCTACAGACTATACCTTGTTGAAGGTTAAAGTTCACACCTCATAATAATGCACATGAAGTACTTAGCTATTTATCACACCTAGAGGGCAATTAAGGCACGAAATGTTCCACAGTTTAGAGTGGGTGGGAGGGCTTTCACGTGGGATGGAGATCCCAGCCCACCCACCTAACTCGAGGTATAGCCTAGCCTTAGTCCTGCCTGTACTGCCATGCTAGTTGGTTTGTCACCTGTACTGCCATGCTAGTTAGTGTGTAGTCCTACCTGTACTGCCATGCTAGTTAGTGTGCAGTCCTACCTGTACTGTCATATTAGTTAGTGTGCAGTCCTACCTGTACTGCCTGCTAGTTGGTGTGTAGTCCTACCTGTACTGCCATGCTAGTTGGTGTGTAGTCCTACCTGTACTGCCATGCTAGTTGGTGTGCAGTCCTACCTGTACTGTCATGCTAGTTGGTGTGTAGTCCTGCCTGTGCTGCCATGCTAGTTGGTGTGTAGTCCTGCCTGTACTGCCATGCTAGTTGGTGTGTATCCTGCCTGTACTGCCATGCTAGTTGGTGTGTAGTCCTACCTGTACTGCCATGCTAGTTGGTGTGTAGTCCTACCTGTACTGTCATGCTAGTTGGTGTGTAGTCCTGCCTGTACTGCCATTCTAGTTGGTGTGTAGTCCTACCTGTACTGCCATGCTAGCTGCTATTTTGGAGGTCACAATAGCTCTCAGTAATTGTACCTCTCATTTATCTATCAGTGCTGAGCAAGCACTAATGCTTAATGATATGCAGTCATGGACTAGCATTGGGTTGCATATAAAACCTAGCCACCACGGACTTGAAACAAACACCGCTATATTTTACACCAATACTCAGGTTCTAACAATCTCGTCATTGTTGTTGTTGTTGCTGTTTCTAGTGAGAGTGCAAACACTGACTGACCTGCCACTGCGAGACACCGAAGATATTTCTGCAAAACAAACAAACAAACAAACAAATGTGCATTTGTTTAGTCATAGTTACTACCTACCATCATCACTCTATATAGCCCACCGGGTCTTCTTTTAAATAGTGAAGGGGGGAGAGCAAAAAGTAGAGTATTAAAGAACTTGGGGGGGGGAACACCCGATGTTGGTGTGCTTCAAAACCAAAGCTAGGGGGGGTCTTTTTAAAAATTTTAGACCCTCTGCAAGTGCATTTACTGGTGCTGATAAGAGATGATTAACACCCACTTAGTAGTGCATTGGGATGCACTTTTATCTGCACGTTAGCACCTGAAGGCTGGTTCACAACACGATGCTGGCTTAAGCGTTGCATTGCATTGTGTGTTGTTAATTGACCCTTGACCTGAACCGCCGCCGACAAGCGATGTTCTGATTAGTCCGATGCTGCATTTCAGATGCTTAGAAAAAAGTTCTAATCCAGCATCTAAAATGCAGCGTCGGACCAATCAGTGTCCATTTTTGTGGTGCGTGATTCAAGGGTCAAAGGTAAATTGACTACATGCAAGCCTTCAGAGTTACTACTTCTGGAACTTGGTCCTACAAATAGTGATGCCCAGAGTTCCAAGAGTTGTAACTCAGAGAGTGACATCGTACTTCCACTGGCTGACTATATTAAGAGTGACATCATACTTCCACTGGCCGACTATATTAAGAGTGACATCATATTTGCACTGGCTGACTATATTAAGAGTGACATCATACTTGCACCGGCTGACTATAATTATTAACCCTTAGACCGCTTTAGCTGTTATTGTTAAAAATACCCCAGACGCCTGGCTGTTTCCTCCCCAATAACGCCGTTTTTTAATTAATCAAAAAACCACCGATTTTTAATCAACGCCTTTTTTTGTCGGTCGGCTGATTTATCACCAGATCTAGGCAGGATGCAAGTCGATCATTACCATTGACAGAACTCGAAGCCCTAAAGAAGTAAAGCTTCTCCAAAGTAAGTTGAGTACTTTGATATTAGTTATTGGGTCAGTTTAGCTTGTGTATAGGCTTCTGCCAACTAGCTAGCTAGCAATGGAGAATTAGCGCTATCTCTGGGATGAACTAAAGGTTCCTAGTTACAGATACTGTGTAGTGTAGATAGCTATGCTAAGCTAGACACGCTAATTATAGGCTTCTGCCAACTAGCTAGATAGCTATGGAGTATTAGCGCTATCTCTGGGATGAACTAAAGGTTCCTAGTTACAGATGCTGTGTAGTGTAGATAGCTAAGCTAGACACAATAAGCGCTGGCCATATGTTAGCTCCTTCTAGTATTTAGAACTGTTGTACAGAGATAGAAACACTAGCTTGTCTATAGGTTTCTGGCATCTAGATAGCTAGCTATGGAATATTAGCGCTATCTCTGAGATAAACAAAGGGTTCCTAGCTACAGCTGCTGTGTAGTGTAGATAGCTAACGCTAAGCTAGATACGCTAAGCTAGATACACTAAGGGCTGGCTGTATGTTAGCTCCTCTGGTCTGTTTTACGTAGAGAGAAACACTAAGCGCTGGCATTTTCTTATCTCCTACTGATATTTTGTGCTCTAGCACTGCTAAATACCAGCAGGAGCTATATAGGAAAATGCCAGATCATAGTTTAGCTCATGAACTAACCTATCATTATTACTTCATTGTATACTTTGTGGATATCATTATAGTGATGAAGATATAGTCTGATTAGACTGCTGGAGCTGGAAGAGGTCTGGCTGACAGTTGCACTGCTGGAACTGGAAGAGATACTGCTAGCGGCACTACAAACCCTAACACAACCAACACCACCCTCCACCAACACCACCACTATCAACACCACCATCCACAGCACCAATAGCATCATCGTCACTACCACTATAACCTTCTTCATCATATCCATCAAAATCTTCATCACTGTCTTCAGCATCTAATAATCTTATAACATCATCTCTATTAGCTATATCTGTCCATCATTTGTAACTTACTTCAGGGTACTTGCCTACTTCAAAGAATATCTAAAAACAAAACACAACAGCCAACTAGCTGTCTGTATCCTATGTCAAAAGAAGAAGAACAGATCTCTCAGATCAACTACAGCTGTAAGAATAAGCAGCTGCGCAATAAACCAATAAACGCTAATCTAAATCAATTACAACGCTCTTCAATGTACTTGCCTACTTAAAAAAATGTTTTTAAAAAACATACAACAGCCAGCTAGCTATCGGTATACTTTCTCAAAAGAACAAGAACAGATCTCTCAGATAAAATACAAAGTGCAGCTGTAAGAATAAGCAGCTACGCAACAAACGCTAATAAAAATTTACATATTTAGGAGCGTGTATATACGCCACCGGCGTGTGAGAGTAGATTTCAATTGGCGTGTATAGACGCCACCGGCGGTCTAATAAGAGTTAAGAGTGACATCATACTTGCACTGGCTGACTATATTAAGAGTGACATCATACTTGCACCAGCTGACTATATTAAGAGTGACATCATACTTGCACTGGCTGACTATATTAAGAGTGACATCATACTTGCACCGGCTGACTATATTAAGAGTGACATCATACTTGCACCGGCTGACTATGACATCATACTTGCACCTGCTGACTATATTAAGAGTGACATCGTACTTCCACTGGCCGACTATATTAAGAGTGACATCATACTTGCACCGGCTGACTATGACATCATACTTGCACCGGCTGACTATATTAAGAGTGACATCGTACTTCCACTGGCCGACTATATTAAGAGTGACATCATACTTGCACCGGCTGACTATATTAAGAGTGACATCATACTTGCACTGGCTGACTATATTAAGAGTGACATCATACTTGCACTGGCTGACTATATTAAGAGTGACATCATACTTGCACCGGCTGACTATATTAAGAGTGACATCATACTTGCACTGGCTGACTATATTAAGAGTGACATCATACTTGCATTGGCTGACTATATTAAGAGTGACATCATACTTGCACCAGCTGACTATATTAAGAGTGACATCATACTTCCACTGACCGACTATATTAAGAGTGACATCATACTTGCACCGGCTGACTATATTAAGAGTGACATCATACTTGCACTGGCTGACTATATTAAGAGTGACATCATACTTGCACTGGCTGACTATATTAAGAGTGACATCATACTTGCACCGGCTGACTATATTAAGAGTGACATCATACTTGCACTGGCTGACTATATTAAGAGTGACATCATACTTGCACTGGCTGACTATATTAAGAGTGACATCATACTTGCACCGGCTGACTATATTAAGAGTGACATCATACTTGCACTGGCCGACTATATTAAGAGTGACATCATACTTGCACTGGCCGACTATATTAAGAGTGACATCATACTTGTACTGGCTGACTATATAAAGAGCTCATGGGTTTAGTTATATTATTCTGCCAAAGTGTTTGTTCTCAGAGACAAATGGAATCTTGGTTCTTATGTCAGTGCCACTAGTACATCATCTGCAGCCACACTAGCTCGTAGTAGCAGTAGCGAAGATGAGTTGGAGGGCAAGAACTTGGATTTAGAACTTAGTCAACCCAGGAAGCACTGCACCAGTAAAGTTGTATCTGTGGAGAAACATGTGGGCCTCCCAAGCCACAGGAAATACTCTAAGAAGTGGGTAAAGGCTTTATTTGGCTGGAAATTGTGTGTGAGGGTTCATTTAGCAAGGTCTGCAGAAAATCTGGAAGTCCCTTCAGCAAACAGGAGGCGTGTGGGTTAACAAACCATTGGAAGAAAGCTGTTGAGAAAATCGAAGCCCATGAAAAAAGGTGATCCCCATGCCCAAGCAGCTTCGGCAGCAGAGGGAACTCTGAGAGAGGGAGGGAGCAGTCATTCAGCTCCACAAAGTAGAAAGGCAAGAAAGAGTGAAGAATACAGCAGCTATAAAGTCTCCCATTCGCTGCACACACTTACTTGCACCTAACTAGCATAAGCTGCCAGTTATCGACATTGCTCCATGTGCATCAATTATCAGCATGTGCATCAATTATCAGCATGTGCACCAATTATCAGCATGTGCATCAATTATCAGCATTGCTCAATTATCAGCATGTGCACCAATTATCAGCATGTGCATCAATTATCAGCATGTGCATCAATTATCAGCATGTGCATCAATTATCAGCATGTGCATCAATTATCAGCATGTGCATCAATTATCAGCATGTGCATCAATTATCAGCATGTGCATCAATTATCAGCATGTGCATCAATTATCATGTGCACCAATTATCAGCATGTGCATCAATTATCGGCATACTCACGTCACTCATAATATCAAATTTTCCGTAACATTTCCTGTCATTGAGCATTTCCTGTCATCGAGCAGTAGTTTCTTGTTGCCGCTCGTCTAACAAGTTTCTCATTTCTTTTGTTTTCTGAGTTTATTGCACATGCTAGATAAGGTTGTCTCAGCATTTGTCTCTGGTTAGTTTGCTATCTTAGTTGTGCTGACTAGAGCAATAATGACGCACGACTACTCACCTGTTTCATGGAACTGGCTGATTGCTAAATAGCTACTTTATCCAGCTAGTTACATATCTTTTTATTTCCATTAGGATGGCACTGGGTAGGAAGGTCAGGATCATCCTAGTCTGCTCCAGGTTTTGTTGACCACATCCTCCAGGAGCAAGGCAATGGTCAGATGAGTCATGCAAACTGCTCTTGCAGCAGTTAAGGATGGCCGACCTGGCCAGCATGCAGTCATTGAGCATGACTGTGTACAGACATCTTGGCTAGGCTACTCATGGCATGAAGCCATGACCCATGGACTTACTTAACTGTAACTGAGGAGACTGAACTTGGTGGATTCATCCAGGTGCTTGGGAAGATCGGATGTGGCAAAAGCAGATAAAGGTACAGCAGAATTTTTCCAGGGAGAAAGAGGTTCTCAAGAAGAGAAGATTTCAGATGATTGGCTACTGGAACTAATAGACAAACCTGCACATATTTAACTGATGTTTGCCTGCTATCACTTGTTGCATAAATTATGTAATCTATGACACTGATGGAAGACAGAGATTATGCATATTTTCCATCGTGTAGCATGCCTACATTTATTGATGTTGTAGCTATAATTTATCATAAAATTGCGTTGTTTTGGCGACAAATTTATCATGCTTGCATCAGGTGTGAACATGGTGTCACTGTGCAAAGGTTATAAGCAAATACAATGCATTATGGATCTGTTGGGATCCTGCTAAAAACATAAGAATCACACAGTGCTGATAATTGAGCAAACAGATTTGTATTTTAGTAGATAGACTCTGACCCTCGTAAGTCTATAACCGAAAGAAAATATAATACATACATAGACTGATACGGACATTATCAGTACTGCATTTATGGGGGGCGTGGCGGCATTAGACCCCCCTTGTTGATCCTTCACCCCCCCCCCCCTTCAACTCAATCCTAAATGCAGCCCTGATTATGAAACACACATGACTGATGCAGACATTATGATACACTCATAGACTGATACAGACATTATGATACACAGACTGATATAGACATTATGATGCACACATTATGATACACACATTATGATACACACATTATGATACACACATTATGATGCACACATTATGATACACACATTATGATACACACATTATGATACACACATTATGATGCACACATTATGATACACACATTATGATACACACATTATGATACACACATTATGATACACACATTATGATACACACATTATGATACACACATTATGATACACATTATGATACACACATTATGATACACACATTATGATGCACACATTATGATGCACACATTATGATGCACACATTATGATACACACATTATGATACACACATTATGATACACACATTATGATACACACATTATGATACACACATTATGATACACACATTATGATACACACATTATGATACACACATTATGATACACACATTATGATACACACATTATGATACACACATTATGATACACACATTATGATACACACATTATGATACACACATTATGATACACACATTATGATACACACATTATGATACACACATTATGATACACACATTATGATACACACATTATGATACACACATTATGATACACACATTATGATACACACATTATGATACACACATTATGATACACACATTATGATACACACATTATGATACACACATTATGATACACACATTATGATACACACATTATGATACACACATTATGATACACACATTATGATACACACATTATGATACACACATTATGATACACACATTATGATACACACATTATGATACACACATTATGATACACACATTATGATACACACATTATGATACACACATTATGATGCACACATTATGATGCACACATTATGATACACACATTATGATACACACATGGACTGATACGCGCAGAGTGACACATACAATGGTAGACTGTAGTTTGGCAAACAAGAACAAGAACTCTAAAATTTAGTTGCCCCACCCCTTACATAAACTTATAATACATTAGCTCTAATATTGATGATCCCAATCATTAGACTAACCATATTCATTACCTCTGAAATAGTAGTGGAGCAGTCCAGCCAGTCAGGATTATTCTCCAAGCCTTTGCTTTGACTCATCAAGTGACAGAATTCATAAGCCTGCTGGGTCTTGCCTATCAACCACACACAAACTCGCCATTATGCATGTGCTACAGTCCCTGTAGAGAAGAGAGAGCTCACCTAGTTGCTCGTAATGCTTCACCAGTCTTATGTGGGGGGCAGGGTCGGGAGAAGGGCTGGTCTGCACAGGTTAATTGCACTTACATAACAGTCTTCTTGAATTAATTGAATTAATACATGTTATCATGTTAAAACCAATCAGTGGGCCTCTACATAGATTTTTTTAAACTGTATTAACTGTTTAATTAAATAATGATAATGATAATGATGACGCCGACGATGATGATGATACTACTACTACTACTACTACTAATAATAATAATAATAATAGTAATAAATATACTAATAATAAATAAATATAATAATAATAATAATAATAAATTTTAATAATGATGATGATGATGATAATGATAAATCACAACAGCAGCAACGACAACAACAAAATAATAATAACAAAATTTAGTGAGTTTGATTCCACCACATTCTTTCTTGGGGCTACTGATCCACCACCAGTTATTGTGTTCCTTTTATCCTGGACCAGTAGCCACACAACACAGTTGCTCAATAGAGGTGGCAACCAAATTGATGATTCTTTTCTTCATTTACATTTTGTTTATTATAAATATAATGTTACAAGACAATAACAACAACAATAAAAATTAAAAAACAATGCTTATAATAGTATCAATAATCAACTAACATAAACTCAGTGCAGGAGAATACAGCTTTAACCAATGGCTTTTGTTTTTGCTTACTGCTCAACCCAGCAAACCTTAGTACCTAACACTTTCACTAAAAACCTTCCACCACTCTTGTTGCAGACACTTTCACTAGGAACCTTCCACCACTCTTGTTGCAGACACTTTCACTAGGAACCTTCAACCACTCTTGTTGCAGACACTTTCACTAGGAACCTTCAACCACTCTTGTTGCAGACACTTTCACTAGGAACCTTCAACCACTCTTGTTGCAGACACTTTCACTAGGAACCTTCAACCACTCTTGTTGCAGACACTTTCACTAGGAACCTTCAACCACTCTTGTTGCAGACACTTTCACTAGGAACCTTGAACCGCTCTTGTTGCAGACACTTTCACTAGGAACCTTGAACTGCTCTTGTTGCAGACACTTTCACTAGGAACCTTCAACCACTCTTGTTGCAGACACTTTCACTAGGAACCTTGAACCGCTCTTGTTGCAGACACTTTCACTAGGAACCTTCAACCACTCTTGTTGCAGACACTTTCACTAGGAACCTTCAACCACTCTTGTTGCAGACACTTTCACTAGGAACCTTCAACCACTCTTGTTGCAGACACTTTCACTAGGAACCTCCAACCACTCTTGTTGCAGACACTTTCACTAGGAACCTTCAACCACTCTTGTTGCAGACACTTTCACTAGGAACCTTCAACCACTCTTGTTGCAGACACTTTCACTAGGAACCTTGAACCGCTCTTGTTGCAGACACTTTCACTAGGAACCTTCAACCACTCTTGTTGCAGACACTTTCACTAGGAACCTTCAACCACTCTTGTTGCAGACACTTTCACTAGGAACCTTCAACCACTCTTGTTGCAGACACTTTCACTAGGAACCTCCAACCACTCTTGTTGCAGACACTTTCACTAGGAACCTTCAACCACTCTTGTTGCAGACACTTTTACTAGGAACCTTCAACCACTCACATTTTCTGGAAGCCATTAGTTCTTTTACTGCAACTATAAACTAATCCGCTCCACTTGTGCAGAAACATTTCTTTTGCTTTCTCGTCAGCAAGACCTCTGTATAGTGAGAAACCATGCTGGATGCTTAATAAAAACTCTCAACAGCAACAAACGGTAGTAGCACTTAGCAACTCAGGTTGGCACTTAGCAACTCAGATTGGTACTTAGCAACCAGTGCTTATGTTATGTACTACAGAGAGATAGTAATTAGCACCGTACCAACTGCGGCTTGAGAAGTGCAGAGTAGTCGTGAGCCACTCCAGTCAGTCGCTCCTGGGCATAATCCACAACAACAACAACAACAACAAATAGGATGAGGTGGACACCGCCCACACAGCTGGGTCATAAGATAAATATAATAATTAAATATTGCATCACTACTTGGGTCATTTAGTTACCTTAGTGATTTAGTCCTTAGTTAGATAATGATAATACTAATACTAAATATTGCATCACTACTTGGGTCATTTAGTTACCTTAGTTATTTAGTCCTTAGTTAGATAATGATAATACTAATACTAAATATTGCATCACTCATCGGATTTAGTTAGTTAATTTAGTTATTTAGTCCTTTAAATAAATAATATAATAATAATTTCCGAGTGAAGCCAGCTCACACTCTAATCACGTTAATCAAGATCCACACACGGTACGAATCTAAATCAAGATTTTCTGTTATACTGCGTGGACCCACAACACGCGTACTAATAGATAGTAGGCAGAGTTAAATGCCGGTAATGTACATGCTCCGCCACATATCGCTAAGTGATAGTTTTCATGATAAAGTTAGAAGAATGCATAAAAACTATCGGACAAGAGCGACGCGTGCCTCGGAGACCGAGGAAGAGAAGAAGGAAAGGTGGAGGGTAAGAGATGAGAAGGATGGAGCTAGGGAGAGTGCCAAACAAGTGCAGCTGAAGGCGAGAGTGCTCTCTTCATCAGTCGCCATCTCCTAGCTAAACTCGCTGACAATGCAGTTGATCGCATATTCTAGCATTCTGATTGGTCCGACGCTGCATTGCTAATGTTAGAATAGAACTATCCCCCCTTCTAACTGAGCACGCCTTCACATTCCGTTTTATGATGTCCAGTTCACAATAGACGTAATGGAATGGAAGGTGAGTATGGAATGCAACGCTCTCAGCCACCGTCACATTGTGAACAAGCCTTTAGTCACCTACTATGAGAAAGAGAGAAAAAGACAGAAATAAAATTTGATAAATTTTTTTTTTAAACCAGGTAAGCATCCTGCTGGAAAGGTTCATCGCTCAACACTAATATATATAATACCTTCAAGGAGTACATCACCGGATGGGTACTGGCCACCGCAGCGTACTTCTGCATCACAAGAAAGCAAAACATGATAGGTAAAACAGATCCACACACAGCCCGACCCACCCATAACAAGATACTCGCCTTCAGAGCCTCGACGGGCGGGTTTTCCAACCCCAAATAGAGCTCTGCAACTGCATCCATAAAGAAACGAGGTTTTAAATAGTGGTCATGGTCATCAAATATTGCTACCTTTCAAAACAATGTCCTTCTGCTCCCCCTTCAGCTCCAGGAATCTAACACATAATATGCATATTCCATGATATACTCACTGCAGTATATTCCATACTTTATATATATACTCACTGCAGTATATATGCCATACTCGATCAACTCACTGTAGTGTATTCCATACTCGATATACTCACTGTAGTATATTCCATATATACTTGATATACTCACTGTAGTATATTCCATACTTGATATACTTACTGTAGTATATTCTATACTTGATATACTCACTGTAGTATATTCCATACTTGATATACTCACTGTAGTATATCCCATACTTGATATACTCACTGTAGTATATTCCATACTTGATATATACTCACTGTAGTATATTCCATACTGATATACTCACTGTAGTATATTCCATACTTGATCTACTCACTGTAGTATATTCCATACTTGATATACTCACTGTAGTATATCCCATACTTGATATACTCACTGTAGTATATTCCATACTTGATATATACTCACTGTAGTATATTCCATACTGATATACTCACTGTAGTATATTCCATACTTGATATACTCACTGAGGTATACTCCATACTTGATCTACTCACTGTAGTATATTCTATACTTGATATACTCACTGTAGTATATTCCATATATACTCGATATACTCACTGTAGTATATTCCATACTTGATATACTCACTGTAGTATATTCCAAACTCGATATACTCACTGTAGTATATTCCACACTCGATCTACTTACTGTAGTATATTCCATACTTGATCTACTCACTGTAGTATATTCCATACATGATATACTCACTGTAGTATATTCCATACTCGATATACTCACTGTAGTATATTCCATATATACTCGATATACTCACTGTAGTATATTCCATACATGATATACTCACTGTAGTATATTCCATACTCGATATACTCACTGTAGTATATTCCATATATACTCGATATACTCACTGTAGTATATTCCATACTTGATATACTCACTGTAGTATATTCCATACTTGATCTACTTACTGTAGTATATTCCATACTTGATCTACTCACTGTAGTATATTCCATACATGATATACTCACTGTAGTATATTCCATACTCGATATACTCACTGTAGTATATTCCATATATACTCGATATACTCACTGTAGTATATTCCATACTTGATATATACTCACTGTAGTATATTCCATACTCGATATACTCACTGTAGTATATTCCATACTTGATATACTCACTGTAGTATATTCCATACTTGATATACTCACTGTAGTATATTCCATACTTGATCTACTTACTGTAGTATATTCCATACTTGATCTACTCACTGTAGTATATTCCATACTTGATATACTCACTGTAGTATATTCCATACTTGATATATACTCACTGTAGTATATTCCATACTCGATATACTCACTGTAGTATATTCCATACTCGATCTACTTACTGTAGTATATTCCATACTTGATCTACTCACTGTAGTATATTCCATACTTGATATACTCACTGTAGTATATTCCATACTTGATATACTCACTGTAGTATATTCCATACTTGATATACTCACTGTAGTATATTCCATACTTGATATACTCACTGTAGTATATTCCTATAGGCGAGGCATTAGATATCCCCCCATATTCCTATCTAGCTATTTGACGCTCTACCGCACATGCACGTAGTCATTAGCTACCATACGCTTTTATAGCAGCATCACACGTACAAATACGCTTTTATAGCAGCATCACACGTACAAAGTTAAGTGAGTTTCAAGTCTCGCTAGTTAACTGCTCAGTTGGGGAAAAGGCATGCACACACTAAACAATTGCACCTATTCAAGATCCCATTCTGATAGGCAACACCCATTCCAATAACTGAATCCACGTCAAAGACCTTTGTGCACCCAGAAGCCAGATAAATAGGGTGATGCAGGTCACATACACAAATTGCAGAGTTGACAACCTTTAGCTGGAATCTTAGTGCCGTAGAATTGACGACCTTTAGCCGGAATCATAGTGTCAGGAGCATCAAGTTTCAGTGCTTCACGCAAGACTTTTTCTGGGGGGACATAAGCTTCTTTCAAGCACAGAAAGGAGAGTGATCGGGGGGGGGGGGGGCTGTTCTCTCCCAGAGTCATGATTAAATTTTTATCCTTCCCCTCTCCCCCTTCTGGATGAAAGTGACTAGGGTGACTGACCGCACATACTCTGGTACTATTAACCCTTTGAACACCAGCGGCCGTTATTGCGGCCGTCAACTACTGCCGCTAGAAGTCCGAGCGGTCTATATATCGGCCGCTAATAATTAATTTTAAAAAATTAATAAAAAAATAAATAAAAAAATTTAAATTTTTTTATTTATTTTTTCTAATATATAATAACTTACAAATAGAAAACATTTAAAGTATTATTTTAATTTTTTGTGAAATTTGCTTTCAGGAAGTCAGTGTATAGGCTACAAAAGGTTCAGGAACTCGGCGTTCAAAGGGTTAAAGGTTTAAGGGATCTATCGCAGATTGTCCATATACTTAGTCAAAGCTGAAAAGTAGTTGCTAAAAATCAAGTGACTTCTGCCTGACCTAGCCACTCGATGTTGATCACACAGATTTCCTGCTTGGTTCCTCCCTAGACTCACAGCAAAATGGCTTACCTGCAAGGCTTCCCTCTCTGCACCAATAGGAAAATGCACTCCACTCTCACAAGCTCTGTTGTGGGCACCTCCGAAACAATAGGCAGGCAACAAACTTGGTGCATATGCTATACGGCACTGGGTCTCGAGTTTGTAGCTCTATGAATCAGTGTTTGCATTTTACCCGGGTAAAACCTATTCAACCCAACCCAGTGGGTAAAACCTATTTAACCCAGTGGGTAAAACCTATTTAACCCAACCCAGTGGGTAAAACCTGTGTTTTAGGTATTTTGCCCAGGTTTTACCCCTATTTTACCCAGGGTTTTTACCCGGGTTTTACCCAGGTATTACCCAGTGATATAAAACAATTATTTGTAGCCCTGTCACAGCCCTGTCCCAGAGCCACAAGTGTCTGGGTGGTGGTGGACACCAGGGCCATTTAAAAGGCAAGCAAATACCACAGGTCATCATTCACTGCTTACAGTTTAGTAAGTGTACTGCCATTACAAAAATGAGAAAGCCCAGAAACTCATCTTCGGCCACAGGCTCCTGCGAGGACCTCAGGAGATTGACTATTAAATCTGTTTAACTTGCATATCAATTGGACTTTAATCCCATGAATCTTGTTTAAATATAAAAAAATAAAAAATATATATATACTCTATATAGTAGACAACCTTGTCACTTGATAAATAAATGCCGAGGGAAACACAGCTCCTGTTTTTGTCTAGTTCTTTACAGTTGCCATTTATTGAATGTCTTGCTTCCTGATTACAGAGTTACTTTCTTATAATATCTTTACAGTTTATAATAAATCTATTGTGTTTTATCCTGGGTTGTATCCATGTTCGAGTAAAACCTGGGTAAAAGGTATTTAACCCAACCCGAGTTAAACCCGGGTTACACCCAAGCCCTGGGTAAAACCTGCGAACTCTGCTATGAATCTCGTTACAACACTTCCTGTAGTACCCTAGATACTTCCTGTAATGTACTAGACACTTATTATGCACGTGTCATAGCTCCTTTAATATAAATGGACCTATAACTTGGTGGTGAGCAGTGTTCAGTCAAAATATTTTAATCTTTTGAAAATCGAGATTTTCCGCTACTATGAGGTCCCATAATATACGTACTAATAGGTAGCACATATACTACGAGGACACAATACACGTACTAATAGGTAGCACATATACTACTACAAGGACTCATAATACACGTACTAATAGGTAGCACATATACTACGAGGACTCATAATACACGTGCTAATAGGTAGCACATATACTACTACAAGGACTCATAATACACGGACTAATAGGTAGCACATATACTACGAGGACTCATAATATACGTACTAATAGGTAGCACATATACTACGAGGACACAATACACGTACTAATAGGTAGCACATATACTACTACAAGGACTCATAATACACGTACTAATAGGTAGCACATATACTACTACAAGGACTCATAATACACGTAGGTAGCACATATACTACGAGGACTCATAATACACGTGCTAATAGGTAGCACATATACTACTACGAGGACTCATAATACACGTACTAATAGGTAGCACATATACTACGAGGACACAATACACGTACTAATAGGTAGTACATATACTACTACAAGGACTCATAATACACGTACTAATAGGTAGCACATATACTACTACAAGGACTCATAATACATGGACTAATAGGTAGTAGACGGAGTTAAATGTTGGTAATGCACATGCTCTGCCACATATCACTAGTAATAGTTTTCATGAAAATAAGTTAGAAGAAACTATCGGAAAAGAGCAATGCATGCCTTGGAGACCGAGGAAGAGAGAACAGAAAGATGGAGAATAAGAGGCTAGAGCTAGGCCAAAAAGTGAGGCTGAACTTGAGTGCTCCCTTGCTGCAGCAAAGGAGAGGAAACAACGACCGAGTGTGTGCCCTTGCTGCAGCAAAGGAGAGGAAACAACGACCGAGAGTGTGCCCTTGCTGCAGCAAAGGAGAGGAAACAACGACCGAGTGTGCCCTTGCTGTAGCAAAGGAGAGGAAACAACGACCGAGAGTGTGCCCTTGCTAGCAAAGGAAAGGAAACAACGACCAGCAATGTTGTCCCTCTGGTTGAGACAGAAACTAATTCTTTTTCTCTCCCCCTCGCCTTCGCTCACCACTCAATGTCTAGCATTCACGACCAGTTACTAGTATTATTATCTTTAGGGATGTAGACTAGGAGTGTTTCTGGATCTAGACCAGCCCTGATGACACACTCCACTGTAAGGAAGCCAACTATTAGCAGACACATTCAAGCTTCAAACTTAATATCTCCTGCCCAACACAGCCTACCCAATAAATACAGAGAGAGACGAGTACACCTATGTACATCTCATAATGAATGATGGCCTTGAGGTGGTCCTGGACAGCTTCGTAGAGCCGGCCCATCCACAGGTGAGCTCTGCACAACACGTCACAATGCACATGGTGAACACACACACACACGCAACTCCACTCCTCACAGAACACACCTGGAATCCTTCTGCTTCAGCTCCAGATAGCCACTCAAGTACCTGAAGAACAGAACAAATAAGAGTCTCTTGTGAGAACTGATGGAACACCGCAAGGAAAAAAGTGCTGAAATGAAACTCAAACCCAACCCTCTCTGAAATCTAACGCTATACAACAACAACAACAACTTAACGTGTTCATAACAGATACAAGTGGTGGGAACAAAGCTGGCAATGCTGCACTTGCTTGCCACGTGCACACCTCAACATTACTTACTCCCCACACTCAAATACAATCTGCGAGCACATCAAGTGCTGCTGCAATTTCCCTAGGACATTCCCGGGACACTTGAGATTGTCCTGGCATGTCCCTAGTGAGGGTCACCCCACTAAACCTGGAACCAGAGCTTGCGATGGCTAGGGACATCCTAGAACGAGGGTATGGGACACCCTCAAGGATCTCGGGAAATGGGTATTTAAATTTCTAAGTTCTATACATCAGTAACCTTCATTAGGGACACTCAGGAGAGTTCCAAGGATCTCAGGAAATGGGTATTTAAGTTTCGAAGTTCTATATATCAGTAACCTTCATTAGGAACACCCAGGAGAGTCCCAAGTATCTCAGGAAACGGGTATTTAAGTTTCGAAGTTCTATATATCAGTAACCTTCATTAGGAACACCCAGGAGAGTCCCAAGTATCTCAGGAAACGGGTATTTAAGTTTCTAAGTTCTATATATCAGTAACCTTCATTAGGGACACTCAGGAGAGTCCCAAGGTCCTCAGGAAAAGGTATTTAAGTTTCTAAGTTCTATATATCAGTAACCTTCATTAGGGACACTCAGGAGAGTCCCAAGGATCTCAGGAAAGAGGTATTTAAGTTCTAAGTTTCTGTGCTTTACTCTCAAAGCATCCCTGGAATCACGAGATGTCCTAGGAAATAGGCAGCAACAGACACACCTCACACTGAGAGCTCATGCTCCTACCTGATGGCTCTGTCGTAGTCCTTCACTTGGTAGGAGAGTTTAGCAAACTCGTAGCCACGAAGTTTCTGCTGCAGAGAGTGGCATATATGCAACATAAAAACACGGCTAAACGAGGGAGACATGCTGTAGAGGTCCAGCACACATGTGCACTACCTACAACAAAGAGATGTCCCAATATGACATCTACAAGTTACAGACTCTGATGGATTCCCACCCACCCCTTACCAGATCAGTTCAACAAAAAAAATCTCCCGCACCATCATACAATACATAACAGTTGCTGCATACTATCCATCTTGAGTAAGGCCAAACTCATATGTTGATGACTCCTTACCATACACATTCAGAACTTTGAAATGTTATATAAGAGTGCAATAGCAGCACGTGGTGTCCATTTATATCTCGGCTATAACACCTCTTGGGCAACTTGGTTTCAGCCAATTTTAGCTGCCAAAACACTAAAGTGTACCTTGAACCCTTCGCTAAGGCAGTAAACTAGAAGCAAAATATATATAATCTATTTCCCCAACACAACATGCGTATAACAGGTCTTTAACAGGTCTTCATATAATTTTACTTCTAGAAGATGCCAAATTGTCCAACAATCAATCCGCTCTTAATTCAGTATAAAAATGGTAAAGGTCGTTCACACAATAAACATGCTTGTACAAGTCAAATATAGTCTGAGTCAGCTATGCACATGTTTTTGCAACAAAGAAGTGTCCAGTTGGTTTCCTCAAGAGCTTACACTTGTGACAGTAGTTAGCCCAGGTACAGACCTTCAACAGAACCAGGTCACTGTGATGCATGTATGTGTGTATACTATGATTGGTAAGTTGATGGAGTCATACCTACTAACTTCTCGTAGGCAGCTGCTTGGCTATATATATATATATAATTTTTTTTAAAGACGAGTCATAAAATAAATGAAAAAAGAATTTACCAGAAGACCCTTTACCAAATTTAGACCACAAATATTTACAGGGGACCTTTACCAATGTAGTGCGCACACATTTACAGATCCTTTACCAATGTAGAGCACAAACATTTACAGGGTCTACATGAGACCCTTTACCAATGTAGAGCATATTTACAGGAGACCCTTTACCAATGTAGAGCACATTTACAGGAGACCCTTTACCAATGTAGAGCACATTTACAGGAGACCCTTTACCAATGTAGAGCACATTTACAGGAGACCCTTTACCAATGTAGAGCACATTTACAGGAGACCCTTTACCGATGTAGAGCACATTTACAGGAGACCCTTTACCAATGTAGAGCACATTTACAGGATACCCTTTACCAATGTAGAGAACAAACATCTACAGGACACTCCTTTTTGACACAATGAAGACCAATATTATGTGCTAAACTTTCAATCTTTTCAATAGGTAAAGTTTCAATAATGCATCATTCTAACTATGCATAAATTCTTTCTACGCTCAGTTCAGTTTCTATTGATGCCTCTTGGATGACGTTGCCAATTTCAAGCTCGGTGTTTTGTTTGTCTGTGGACCCATTCCGTTCCAACCTCGCATCAACACCTACAGCTATTTGCTGCAGGGGCGTCAGGGTTTTATCTAGGATTTTTTGGAAGGGGGGGGGGGGGGGGGGGGGGGAATACCGACATATGTTCTCAAAATCAGCTCAATGTGGTCAATGTGGTAGTGTGTTAGCATAAATTTTAGAGGCAATATAATTATGATAATGGAATTTTGGTGACTTTGAGACTTTCATGCTCACGTAATTTTTCAGTAGCCTTTTTCCACGCCTTGAAGGAGGCTTGATCCATGTTTGATGCAGCACACAATTTCCCTTTAATATTTCATCCCACTTCTCACACACAGAGCAAAACATACCTTCGACACCAGGCTGCTCATCATACCTAACCCATCAGCAATATATACGCACCATACCAAGTGTAGCACATTCCTAAGCCTATGTAAAAAAAATAATATAAAGTTCAAAAGTTCACTGGGCCACATGGCATTACTTATCCTGCTGACCAACTCATCATGGATCTGAGAAAGCTGTTTAGGAAGCGGGCTAACAAGGATTCAACCGAATGTGACAGCACAGACAAACGTCACATAGTCAGTGATAGTTCCTCAGTATGCTTAACATCAAATTCTGCAAGTGTACCTCTATGTCAACAATGAAAAGAAGTAGACCTAATTCATATAAACAGAAGTCGTCTTACAGACCAGAGTACAAGAAAGCTCACTGGTGGGTTAGGTATGATGGGCAGCATGGTGTTGAAGGTATGTTTTGTTCTGTGTGTGAGAAGTGGGCTGAAATATCAAAGGGAAATTGTGTTCATCAAACGTGGATCAAGTCTCCTTTCAAAACTTGGAAAAAGGCTTACCGAAAAATTATGTGAGTATGAAAAGTCTCAAAGTCACTAAAATGCCATTATCAAAGCAGAAATGGCCATGGCTGCACAGAAGCATGGGAGTGTGTTGGAGCAGCACATTGCATCCGCTAGAAGACAAGCAGCAGCAGAGAAAGCTAGAAATAGGCTTATATTGAAGAAACTTTTGAAATGCATGTATTTTCTTGTTAAACACAAAGTAGCTTCAACAACATTCGTACCACCACTGGTAGACCTGTTGATAGATTGTGGTGACTGTGATCTTAAGCTGTTTTTTGAAGAAGGTGCAAAGAAAAATGCTCAACCACTGCTATTATGAACTTACTGAATGCATCAGTACTTACCTTGAAAACAAAATCTTGGACCAATTGAGACAAAGCAATGTTTTTGCCCTTATGGCTGATGAGAGCACCGATGTCTATCTGTTGAAGAGTTGTCCATATGCGCTCGCTGGCTAATTGATGGAAAACCAGAGGAACACTTCATCAAAATCATTACCTGTTGAGAGGACTGATGCATCCACTATAGCAGATACCATCTTTTCTGGATGAGACCAATCTGCTGTCAACAAAGATGAGAGCAATTGTGCTTGATGGAGCTGCTGCTATGAGTGGCCTGAGAACTGGAGTGAGTGCAAGCTAGGCTAAGCTGTCATTCTCCATTGGCTATTTACATTCACTGTATATGCCATCAGTTACAATTGGCTTGTGTTTATGCAGCAAAGTCAATAAATGAGATCGAATGTGTACAATCTAATATTCTTTCAATCTGGAAGTTATTTCATTTTTCTCCCAAGAAAGCTTCTGTGCTTCGTGATGTACAAGCCGTTCTTGCTCATCCACAGCTCAAGATGCTTCAACCAGGAGACACTCGTTGGCTATCCCATCGCAATTCTGTTCATGCAATTTGACGATCGTTTAGTCCGTTGGTTGCAACACTCGAGTCTATCTACGAGGAAAAGGGTAATGCTGAAGCATATGGTTTAGCAAAACTGGCTAAACATATAAATTCATTGCAACTCTTATCAATGTTGTGTGATGCACTTGATCCTGTTGCTAGCCTTTGCACAGCCCTTCAATCTAAATCACTGGATTTTGCTGAATTTACCTTCATCGTTGATGCATGTGTAGATGAACTTAAAGCAATGGTGGATTCTCCAGATGAAGCATAAGAGTATTTCCAAAAAAATCGATTTACTTCTGTCTACTGATTTGAAAGACTGGGATCTTCAAGTTACTGATGAAATGAGGTCAAGATTTAAGCGTGCCATTTTCACTCCTTACTTCACAAATCTCATTGATAATATCAAGAGTCGCTTTGAAGACAGTGCAGGAATAGTTAGCACTAAGCATCTTTGACCCTTGCCACTTGCCAGAAAAGAGAACTAGGAGGCTATGGACTACAACAACTAGATGTCTTGCTTGCTCACTATGGCCAAGCACGTTCTGTGGGGAGTTAAATGGAACTGCAGTATCAATTGCACCAGATAACAATCGAGAAGATACAATTGCTGAGTGGAGGACATTCAAGCGACAACTTTACGGACAGTACAAAAGCAGCAATGCTCAGGACATGACATCTACTGTGCCTGCCAGTGAGTCACAGTGCTTAATGCTTCCTAATATAGTAAAACTTCTTCAAATCTATCAAATTATCCCAGTAACGACAGCCACAGTTGAAAGAAGCTTTTCTATGCTTACACTTGTTAAGACCAATCTCAGAAACCGTCTGAAGGACTGTACATTGGACAAGTGCATGTGAATAGCAATTGAAGGGCCGGACTCCCTATCAGATGATGACATTGAGGCAATAGTTAAGATATGGAAGCAGAAAAAGACTAGGAGACTTATTGTGTGACCATGTTTATTATCTATTTTTTTATTAAATATATTAAAATTCACGAACACTAGACACTCTAGAACATTACATTACTGTTTACATTACTGCCTATCTGAAGGGGGGGGAAGACAGCACTGAAGGGGGGAAGATTCCCCCCCCTCCCCCACCCCAGATAAAACCCTGGGCGTTGTTCTCTTGCACTTGGACAGTTAGAGACCACCACGTCTGGAGTGGTATGCGAATACCTGAAGTAGCTACAACAGCTTCAGGATGCGACAACCTCATGTCAGGTATAGTGCAGCTTACTCTACTCCAGCTAGATTCTGACAATCCTCATGCCAGGTAGAGTGCAGCTTACTCTACTCCAGCTAGATTCTGATAATCCTCATGCCAGGTAGAGTGCAGCTTACTCTACTCCAGCTAGATTCTGACAATCCTCATGCCAGGTATAGTGCAGCTTACTCTACTCCAGCTAGATTCTGACAATCCTCATGCCAGGTATAGTGCAGCTTACTCTACTCCAGCTAGATTCTGACAATCCTCATGCCAGGTATAGTGCAGCTTACTCTACTCCAGCTAGATTCTGACAATCCTCATGCCAGGTATAGTGCAGCTTACTCTACTCCTGCTAGATTCTGACAATCCTCATGCCAGGTATAGTGCAGCTTACTCTACTCCAGCTAGATTCTGACAATCCTCATGCCAGGTATAGTGCAGCTTACTCTACTCCAGCTAGATTCTGACAATCCTCATGCCAGGTATAGTGCAGCTTACTCTACTCCAGCTAGATTCTGACAATCCTCATGCCAGGTATAGTGTAGCTTACTCTACTCCAGCTAGATTCTTACAATGCCAGGTATAGTGCAACTCTAACTAGATTCTGACAATCCTCATGCCAGGTATAGTGCAGCTTACTCTACTCCAGCTAGATTCTGACAATCCTCATGCCAGGTATAGTGCAGCTTACTCTACTCCAGCTAGATTCTGTATTGCAATGTTTTGTACCACTCCTGCTTGCTTCATCAACAGACAAACTTGAAGCTTGGCATCGTATCAAAGCCGGAGTCTACCACTGTAGCCGCTACTGCTAGGGGAGAAATTGCAACAACTTTAAGTTCCACAAGTCCTCTTTTCACCACCTTAGATTTTGGTAGCTGGCATGGCTTCCAAGTCCACACCAGAGGACTCTCATTGAGCAGCCCACCACCAGGTTTTGGTAGCTGGCATGGCTTCCAAGTCAACACCAGAGGACTCTCATTGAGCAGCCCACCACCAGGTTTTGGTAGCTGGCATGGCTTCCAAGTCAACACCAGAGGACTCTCATTGAGCAGCCCACCACCAGGTTTTGGTAGCTGGCATGGCTTCCAAGTCAACACCAGAGGACTCTCTTTGGGGAACACAGCGAAGTAGTTATTTAGGCTATCTAGATTTATTACCTCACCACGTGTGGCCACAGAATGCATTATTCTAAATATGCGCCACTTTCTATTCTCACACTTTCTATTATCACATCACGTTCATGTGGAGCAATTCCCTATTCCCGGGTCACAGCACATTGACAAGCACGTTTTCCATTTCCATGACGCATAATTAGAGGGAACCAAATCCTTGTTTATGTTGTATGTATAGAATCACGTGTTTTTATATTTGCTTGCTTATTCGTTAAGGTAGGGGAAGAAGCGAAGTCAAGAACCACACCCACACAAACATCTTAAAACTGCATTAGGGGCTCGTGTTCTTATTTGAGTGCTACTTTGGTTGCTAGGGTAACTGCATGGATGACTATGCATAGCACTTGTAAGGACCTGGAGCACACTAGTGTTTGCTCTTTAAACAATTGAACCTTTTGAGTCCATTCCACTTTTAATATGTTAGTGATCCCTTTATTGGTTTCAAATACTTTATAAATGAGAAAGTTGGGTTTATATGCCCCAAGCATTACGTGCATGTGCAGAGATTCCGAGCAGCTGCCAGTCCTCCTGCCTATAAAAAGCGCTGACATGGCATGCACTCTGAACCCAGAGCAAACTTTCAACCACACCTCTTTTTGGCTGGGCCACCATACTTACAGCTAGAGGCCTATTATACTCCAGTAGCTCCACCACACAACATTGAGGGGGTCAACTAATCAACTCATCAACCATGCTACTACATGTTGGCGGCAACCTCACCAACCACCATCAAGACAACGCAGCTGCTTTAGGAGGATATGGGCATGCCCCCTCCACCCCACACACACCCCACCTATTTTTTAACAGCTATACGGCTTTGGCCAACCTCTGAGGTGTCCAGTCACGCCACAAGTATGCTGGGCAAGCAAGCCATGCCGCTATTTTAGTGAGAGAGACAACAGCCATACCCACACACGCCTTGCACTCCACGATCGCTCATGACATCACATTTCATTAGGCCACACCCTTTTATAGCCAACCTTCACGATTAAAATGGCAGATGGCAACCCTTCCTATGCGGTAGGGGAGGGGGGGGGGGGGGGTCACATCAGCAGCTTCTTCTCAACAAACTAGTTGACACAACGAAATTACAATGACTCCCAATAGTCAACTTGAAATTTACTCTCTCGACATTTCGATTAGATGCTCTAGGCTTCATCAGGAATAATGACTAGATGCTCTAGGCTTCATCAGGAATAATGACTAGATGCTCTAGGCTTCATCAGGAATAATGACTAGATGCTCTAGCCTTCATCAGGAATAATGACTAGATGCTCTAGGCTTCATCAGGAATAATGACTAGATGCTCCAGCCTTCACCAGGAATAATGAGATGCCAAGACTTGCATAAGCTTGTTATATACTGGTGGCTAGCTATCCACCACATGCTGCTCTAATGAGGTTTTCGGCTGACATCAGCACCACGGACTTCTTTGGATTTCATCTTCAAGTATCAATCTATGTATTTATATATGCATCATCTCCTGGCAAAATTTGCGTACAACAGGCCCCCCAACACTTCAGTTACAGAAGACTCCTATGTGGTACATAATTCATGTCCAAGTCTAATCTACTTCTCGTGCGATTTCTCTTCTCAACAGCATAAAATTTGTTCATTGCAAACATTTCAACAAAACTTGAATTTTTTTAGCATTTTGCATTCAATGCATTCAATGTTGCCACTATTCAAATCTACTTCTGATTGCAGGATAAAGAAGTTGGTAAAGATGATGAGTTACGTTCAACAATGCAACCAAGCGAACGGCCCGTGATGTATTATAAGCACAACAAATGACTCCCGCTCATTTATGTGGTTTGGTTTGTGGAGTTGGCCCTCCTGCAACCAGTCACCAAAGTCACAGGAGGCTGCTGATCCTTTACCAAAGCATCTGCTGTTGGTTTTGGTGGAGTTTTCCTGTGAAATTGTTACAAAGTCCTTGAAGGAGACTGCAGCTGATTCTACGTGGGTATGGTCATGTGCTGATATGTGTAGTACATAGCAATGAGTAGCAAGTTAGAAAACATGTCTAGAGTCTCAGATGCTCTGAGTTGGACTTTGTAAAACTCTGATTTGGTGTGGCCCTCCACTGCTCAACTATAATTCGCAGACAAAACAAAAACAATTTGAAACAAGCTCCCTCCACTCTTACTACAGAGAGTCACACATCAGACATTTCCCCAACATCTCGTGTATTTGCCTGAACAAAAATCAATTTTCTCGGTCAAAATGTCTGACAACACTAACGAGTGCTCTAGAATATGCGCATGCACACAACCACAAACGCATGGAAGCATCTGCCTGACCCAGACAGTAATGAGGAGGAGGAGGAAGAGAAGAAGCTGTTCCTTGATGACTGGATACAGGATGGCTGACTCACTCTGCTACTTGCACTGCTCATTACAGAGATGTATTGTGTTGGCACTCATTACTTGATGACCGGATACAGGATGACTGACTCATCTGCTACTTGCACTGCTCATTACAGAGATGTATTGTGTTGGCACTCATTACTTGATGACTGGATACAGGATGGCTGACTCACTCTGCTACTTGCACTGCTCATTACAGAGATGTATTGTGCTGGCACTCATTACTTGATGACTGGATACAGGATGGCTGACTCATCTGTTACTTGCACTGCTCATTACAGAGATGTATTGTGTTGGCACTCATTACTTGATGACTGGATACAGGATGGCTGACTCATCTGTTACTTGCACTGCTCATTACAGAGATGTATTGTGCTGGCACTCATTACTTGATGACTGGATACAGGATGGCTGACTCATCTGTTACTTGCACTGCTCATTACAGAGATGTATTGTGTTGGCACTCATTACTTGATGACTGGATACAGGATGGCTGACTCATCTGTTACTTGCACTGCTCATTACAGAGATATATTGTGCTGGCACTCATTACTTGATGACTGGATACAGGATGGCTGACTCATCTGTTACTTGCACTGCTCATTACAGAGATGTATTGTGTTGGCACTCATTACTTGATGACTGGATACAGGATGGCTGACTCATCTGCTATTTGCACTGCTCATTACAGAGATGTATTGTGTTGGCACTCATTACTTGATGACTGGATACAGGATGGCTGACTCTGTTACTTGCACTGCTCATTACAGAGATGTATTGTGCTGGCACTCATTACTTGATGACTGGATACAGGATGACTGACTCAGTCTGCTACTTGCACTGCTCATTACAGAGATGTATTGTGTTGGCACTCATTACTTGATGACTGGACACAGGATGACTGGCTCAGTCTGCTACTTGCACTGCTCATTACAGAGATGTATTGTGTTGGCACTCATTACTTGATGACTGGATACAGGATGGCTGACTCATCTGTTACTTGCACTGCTCATTACAGAGTTGTGCTGGCACTCATTACTTGATGACTGGATACAGGATGGCTGACTCATCTGTTACTTGCACTGCTCATTACGGAGATTATTGTGTTGGCACTCATTACTTGATGATTTGAGTACACAAGATTTATACACAATGTGCGAGCTATGTACTAGATAAACCATCTAGTCCTAAAAAGTGCTCAGGGGAAAGGTGAGATTCACTACAATAAACATTAATCAAAAATGGTAATGTTTCCAAAATTTGATGGCAGATCAAAATCTGAGAATAGCAGAATAAAATTGATTGTACTCGGACAAATTGTCCCAACAGATTTTGATTGTGATATGCCATACAGTGTTACTATATAAAGGGGAAATTATGTGGCTTTGTCCGTTCGCTCTGGTACTCAACGTTGCCGGTTCAGTTCTGGGCGGAATCCTTCTACACCTTCCCTCTACACTCCTTTCCCCCTTTCCCCATTCACTTTGTACTCGGTGGTTCATCTCGGGCGGAATCTTCTTCACTTTCCCCCCCACCTTTTTTCCCCTTCTTCCCTTGCCCCCTCCCCCCCCCCCCCACACACACACCACACACACGTATGTATGCACGCTTGATATTCAAGGTCTCCATTTCAATACTGTGTGAAATTTAAAAAATCCTCTGATTTATTTTTAAGGTTCTCAATTCAAGGAATCCATTCACTTCTTTCTAAATCCCCCCCCCCAGACACATTTTAAACAAACTCTCAGTTGACATAGTATAGATGCAATGACTTGCTCGATTATCAACTGAAATTTCCTCACTCAATTCTGTGAGAAGAATTTCACCACGCACATGCACACACACTAATAAATAAAATTTAAAAAAGGCAGTAGCCATAATAGATGGGGAAAGGCCCCAGCCAGTAGTGATAATAATGAATAGCTGTGTCCATCTGTACAAAGCAGCTAAAAGGTGCAAACAGCACAGAGGTCATTAGACTGACCACAAAGTACATCTCTAAGAGCATGCTCTGTTGGCACCTGTTGGAAAAAGCACATGTTCCTGACAGTGTAACAAAATATGGTTTTGGGGTGGCAGATGTCAGTTTTGGGGGTGGGATATCCCAGGGCTCCTCCCCCTGGAGGAAAACATGGCATGTGTGTGTTTAGAGGACTGGCAGCTTGAAAGCACACCCTCAAGAGATCACCTTACTAGACAAAGGGGGGGGGGGGGGGGGATTCTGTGGGGTTTTCCTTTGTCTGTTCAGTTTGGTGCTCAAGGTCTCCAGTAGTTTGATATTCAAACTGGAATCATCCTCTGACCCTTTTTGCCCCCTTCTCCTGTTGGCATGGTACTCCAGGTTGTCAGTGGATCCTGGATGGGTCTTTTTCCCCTCCTATCAACATCAGGATATTCTGAGAACAGGCGATCCAAGGTGACAACTGCGATCATCAGCCTTTTCAAATTTATTATTTGCTCAGCTCTTCAAAACAGGAAACAGAAGAAGTTTTCTGATTATTTTTATGTCTGTGAGCTCTGTGAGCAATTCAGTGAGCAATTCACTATAATTATCTGGAACACAACTTGTAAACCAGAAACATACTATTATTATTATTATTATTGAACTTTACAACTCTACAGGCATAGTTGCTTACATATGAAGTGTGAGAAGACAAAACAAAAGAAACACTGTTTCAGCTGAAGTTGACAGACTACTGCCTAGGGCTGGCAGAGCTGGGCATAGAGTAAAATTACACACATCAACAATACCTCTACGTCACTTGTGAGCCGCTTTGAGACACTCTCAATGTGCTCCCTCACTTGATCCTTGGACAGTCCCATAGCAACTGCCAGAATATACAACAAAATATTCATCCACATGTGTTCAGGTACCGTTCATTATGCATTCCAAACTGTGCCCACCAAACGCAACTTCCCCTCTTCTCAAGACAAAATTGACATAACTTACTTGCTGCACTGACTTCAACAGCGGGAACTAGGTCGACCTAGACTTGGTTAGTTTCACTTTAACTGGTAAAAGCTTAGTGTGTAGTGTTCAAGAGGTTGGCTTTTCGTTGGTAAGGAATCGCTTGTAGCTCAAGCATATCGCGCAGAATCATAAAGCTGGTAAGATATCGTCAAGGTAAAGATAGGAGGCTCTGTGAAACGTGAAATAGGTTATTTGCTTGTTATGGAGTACATAGTGTATGGTTTGTGCGCCAATGTCCCATCTAAACCTTAATTCTGGGTTCTGCTGGACCTGTTCCATTGCATTAAAAACTCTTTCAATGGAGTTGAATTAGGACACTAGTCAGTTGTGACAATCCCCTTGTAGGGGGGGGAAAAGATCCTGGTCAATGCAGAGCATAGACTTTTTTTTGTAAGTGAGCCACCAATCCTAACTGATAGATGTGCTGGAGTCCCGAGCCTTGAACATCTAAAGTGAGGATCAAAATAGCCAAATGCCCACACCCCAATCTATGAATGTCTGGGCATTTTATTGTAGTCATCCAAATCTTATTGTGTACCACTTCATAACATACTGTTGAAAATATAGTAGGAGGGAAACTCCACCCACAAGTTGCTATGCATGTTTTGTGTCGTTTTAAACTTGTATTGTTGTTTTTAGGTTGGTATGGCAAGGCTGGGACGATTCCTGTTTATCTCTCCGGTCAAGGAATATGTGTCAGGAACAATGAACTATTTTCTTTCAGGACAAAGACCAACAGCATTTTTCCCCATCAAAACTTACAAAGTGAGATCTGCTCTGAAACTCTTGTGTCCCAGTTGTAGATTTGTGAAGAGAAAGGGACGTTTGCGAGTAGTTTGCACGAACAAACCAAGGCATAAGCAAAGACAGGGTTAACAATATTTCATAAAGTGATTTATATTTGATTGTTCAGATCACATTCGGTCCGTAAATATTATGTTGCTTATTTGCTTGCTTTGATGTAGTGTATACTAAATAGATGCTCTGGGGTTTCACAGGGATCTTTGGGAGTTAGCCTGCTGTTGGCTATATAGAACCAATGTTTTATCATCAGAACTAGTCCTGGTGAAGAGAACCGGTTGGCAAGAGTCTTCAGAGTATTCGCTTGGTGGCATTCTCAGAGTGATCGGTAATTGATAAGACAGGAGGTGGGAACTTAGTGATAGCAGAATTTTACCGTCTTTTGCTGGGATGTCAGTTGGTACCTTTGGAGGATTCCTTAACCCCATAGTTATAGCCATGTCCAACGGTCATGGACGATAATCATTCAACTGCAGCCTGAACCTAGCTTACGCTTTCCCTAGCCAGTATTTGGTGGGAAACAAACTTCCATGAATGATCCTAGGATTGTCTATGGCACTACTGGTCAAGTGTGGACAGATGGCTAGTAGGGAAAAGATCTGCCACCGAAGTCAATGCTTCTCTCGCATATCCAACCTTTACCAAATTGCTACACTGGTTAAAGTGAGACTAAGTCAGCAGTAATGGGTACGGTAGTAGCACCAACTGACTATAAGTGCATTGTTTGCTGGTGTCACTGTACATTAGACCAGACCCCCAGTAAATAACCCACCCTTCCCTTCACCATAAGCTCCAGGAAGAAAGGTAGAAATACTCTCTTCTGGCTGTTGGAAGAACATTGGAGGTCAGGAGTCCTGGACTGGCTGGTTAAAGTCAACACTAAGGGATTTCTCAAGGCACCAAGAGTTGATTATTTTGTATTCCTATTAATCATCTTGTCCAGTAAAAAAAAAATGAGGGAAGAACCTGGAACTGCCATTTTGGGGAAATCATGAATAGGCCACCATTTCCTTGTTTTGGTTTAAACTATCTCTAGTAAGGGGAGGTAATTTCCATCTGAAAGTTGGGGGGGGGGGAGGTCAAAAGCAGCAGTAATGCTGGTCACCCTATACTGGGGGCTGGGGTACTTCCCTAGTAAATGGGGTCGCGAACCTACTGACTTTTATATAGCAGTTTATGTGACATACCAGATATGACATCATAAAGACCTCAATAGTTAGAGAGAGACCTAGAGAGTAGAGAGGCATTCATCCACATCCATTACTGCTATGTGAAGTGGCCGAAGGTTGGATGAGCCTCTCTACTCTATCCACAAAGTCACTGGTAACTTGCTTGAGGCTTAGTTCCTTTGCCAGCTCCTTATGCACTGAGCATATCATCAGATGATATATAGAAGCGGTTGTTCGACATGGTTGTACGGAGGCAGGACATCACCTTTCTCAGTGCATGTTCAGAGCTAGCATTTGTTCCTGGTATAACCAGAACAATCTTGACCAAGGACCAGACCTTTGTTCTCTTTTGAGGAAACCCACGACATTATGCTATGTATCTCCCCTTTCACCTTGACTGAAGTGGTGGGACTCTCCCATTATAGAGAGCTGAAATTGTTAGAACTCACACAGTTAGTCGATATTTTGTGAGACAAGTTCCCCCAATGCTCTTTTCACACAAGAACATGGTATACACATGGTGTAATCCTTTTGATTGAAATGCTCTACAATGGAATGGTGCTCGGGTTGAGCATTCCTCAAAACTTTATGAGCATCTTACAGTGATGTGGAAGTGAAGGTGTTTGTCCAGTTTCACCGCAGCTTGACTGACCTTGGTTCAATGGAGGGAGGCTTGCATCCCTGTCACCTTGAAGAACAGAGCATTCTCTTGAGCATCCACTGCACAGAGCTCTGTCCTCTGCAGGCTAGTGCTGAGGTTATCTGAAAGTGAACGTATTACAATGGCAAGCTGAAGTCCATAGAAGAAACTACATTTTAGCATACACTCCAATTATTCTTGCCTTCAAGTCAGAGTCACTGGTCCCATAGCATCATCAAAGTTTCAGAATAGCATTCAGTGATTCAGTGATGCAGCTCAGACAGTCCACATTATTGGGCAGATATTTTCAGTTGGTGAGTCAATATTGTATACATGGAGATCACATTCAGAATTTCTGCTTGTTTTCTGCAGAATTCTGCCTATCTTTTAGGACTCTTCTTTATTAAATTAGTGATTTCATAAGCAGTATCAAGTGTGTCTTTCAGCAGGGAAATATTTTTGTTGTACATGTATCCCTATATAACAGCAAGTTGAGTGAGTGGCAGTAGCAGTGTGTCGGCAGACATTTTTCATTCAGTGTTTTGATTTGCAACAACCCCATTTTTGGTTCCAGTCTTGGGCATCTTGAGTTCTGAGATTCATACGCAGCAGCACATTTTTTATGCAAGCGACAATTGAATCTGCCTTTGTCCTAGTGACTGGCAGCAGATCAACATATTTCTCACATACTGTCATCTCCTTGCCCACACAATGTATGCAAATTACAAGTCATTCAATGTTGCTGACATCAGTATTCTCATCAGATTATGATACTGTAGCATCCAGATTCAGCTGTGTCACTTGCTATACCACGCAGCACTTTTAGAGCCATGATTTGTAATATTTCATTCTGAGCACCTGGGCTCATATGCTTGTCATGAGAATTTTCAATCCACTTTTGAAGCACTTCATTGAGAAGGAGGAGCTGCTTAAATTTGACTCCTCCTCTTACTTGCCTTTACGAAGGGCCACGCCTTAGGCAGGAGAAATAAAATATATTTTGGATGATTTTCAGGAGGCAGTTCCTATTTCTCTCCTTTTGACTCTTGAGCTGCTTCTTCAGCTGCTCAAATATGATCTGATTAGCATACTAACTGCATGTTTGTGATATGCTTTTGCACAGACCAATTCATGAAAACCCATCACAAGCATGAGCTTTCAGTTCTTGTATATATCAAGATGAAGCAGTCTCTTCAAATTAGCTGTGGCACAAGTGTGGCAGATTACAGAATCTGAAATTAGAAGGTAATGCAGCCATGAAAATTGGAAGTGCCAGGCTGGTTGGAAGCTCATTGATCCTATTTGATGTTAACTGTGACCTTGAGGAAGGGCATTCAGGATTGAAGATACTTTACCAGCTCCAGGTTTCTGCACCCGAGAGACACAGATATCTGCTTTGTATTTTTGTTACATACTCGTAATGCTTCAGATGCTTCAGCGTGAGTGAAAGTCAAATTTTGCAAAATTAAAACAGAATCTGACAATACGTGATTCTTTGATCATTTCAGGGGCCAAGAATCACCAAAAATTTGGGGGCTCAATGTTGACAGCATATGTGGTAGATCATGGCATGCATGTTCTGATTCTTCTGGGCTATCTTCATCAGCTTGGCGATCAGAGTCATCTGATTCTTGGTCCTCATCTGCATCATCAGCCTTCTCCTCAGACTCCCTTTGTCTCTTGCGTGTACTTTGGCAAAAACTAACAAGAAGGCTTGTCTTTTAGCAATGATTCACTCTGCATAGTTATATAGCTTCCTGTCTTTTAGCAATGATTCACTCTGCATAGTTATATAGCTTCCAGAATACAATTGGCCAGGAATATGTTAGAAGGTGATAATGAGGAGAGGTTGGAGTTGGTGCTGATTGGATAAAGTCTGGAGGTAAGTAGATATGGCTGTTAATTATCTTATAGAGTAAAAGTAGCTTGGCCTGAGGACATCTGTTTGAGAGAATAAGAAGTTGAACTGAATAATGGAGAGGAGGAAGGCATAGCTAATTAGAAGTCCACTGGTGAGTGCAAAGTGCTGGGTACAAGTGGTTTGGATGCAAAAAAGATGAGAAACTTGAGTACTGTAAAGTCAGAGAAGTGCACGAGTAGATAAACTAAGCCTAGCATTTTTCTGGATTTGGTGCAAACTTTACTGATGAAGATTCCAGGATAAGAGGTGGTGAGAATAATTCCTAGTTAAATATAGTATGCAATGAAAGGGACAAGTTCAAGGGAAGTGTTGTTGAATTTGTTCAGGGAAGGATAAGAAGGAGAATGGACGAGTAATGATTATGCACTTATTCATACTTGGGTTGATTGCGAGGAAACAAAAAGATAGCCAAGATGATAATATAACTTTGATGTCGTATTTGTACTGTGTCAGTGGAGGAAGTGGAAGAGAAGGGACGGAAGAGGGGGATATGTCTGCGTGTGGGGAAGAAAGAGAGCCTGTGATGACTGGACGAGGAAGAGCAGCAGAGGATACCTGGGCAGGCTCAGCATCTATGCATCTCTACCACACGATATACTAACATTTTTTTCTGAAGAATTTTCCTTCCGGTCCCGAGTCGTTTTTAGACTTAGAATTTGATCCAGTAGCCTCGGTAGCGAACCAAGAAAATTCGTATCTGGACTGCATACTTCGGAAGATGAAGAAGATATATTATACAGACAACAGCCTGACACCTGGCAATTATAACCACCAGGTATAGATTACCTCGCACCAAAAAAATAATAATAATAATACGGCCCGCATTATAATTCTGAAACAGCTCGCTAAGTTTAGCTGTTGGCTATCATCTCTCTTGGCTGTGTGGCTTAGCATTGATCTTATAGATGCACTCAGTATCATGTCAGCACCAGATATCAGGATTCATTTCCCGCTGCATTGGTTTTCGGAAAGGTAGGTAATTACTGCCGTGTATATATACTGTCATGTCCTCCTGTAAGGACTCCCCACATGATATTGCTTTATCTAGGACACATCCCACCATATGCTTAATTCCCTCTCTGTATTAATCCTGGGGGGGGGGGGGGGAGGAGGAGGTGAGGTGGGATTCCTGGACATTGCATGGAGGGGCTATCCCAGGTCACCCAAATCTATGAGGAAGAGTACTGGGTGAAGGCTTTGTTATGCTTCTCAAGCACCAGTTTCACTTGTTTGACCCCATATATTATATTCGCATTTAGAATTCTATTGCTCAGATTTTTCAGCCACAGATGACTGATTTGGGTCATGCGAAAGTTAATTAATGGCACTTAAGTTACAGTGCAGTTGCAGACCCAAAGCCAGGATTGTCCAGGGAATACGGGATTATTGTATGACTTAATCCTGTCTGGTAAGGAATGTGGGCAGCCATAATTGGATATTTCACGTTCAATGCTGTCAACCAAAACAAGCAAGACAATTGCCTGAAGCAATGACACTTACTCCTGAATTGGATTTAAAAAGCCAAACATCACAAGACCGTTCTGTTCCTGTGGGGAATGATTTCAAGTGTTGCTTTTGACCCAATGAGTGCTTTCCTAGAAGGGGAATGCTTGGGAGGTGAGCTATGCCACCATTACAAAGTGACAGTGCCTTAAGGTGCTCTCTAGCGTCAGAGCTACATCTACTGCAACCTTTGTCATAAGGAGGGGAAAGAGCAGGTTGCAATAATAGCATTTCTTCCATCCCTCCAACCCCCCCCCCCCCCCCTCCTCTGTATGCTTATGCAGTGGCCCCCAGGTGTGGGCAGTGGTCCCCAGGTGTGTGCAGTGGTCCCCAGGTGAGTGCAGTGGTCCCCAGGTGTGTGCAGTGGCCCCCAGGTGTGGGCAGTGGTCCCCAGATGTGTGCAGTGGTCCCCAGGTGTTTGCAGTTGCCCCCAGGTGTGGGCAGTGGCCCCCAGGTGTGTGCAGTGGTCCCCAGGTGTGTGCAGTGGCCCCCAGGTGTGGGCAGTGGCCCCCAGGTATGTGCAGTGGTCCCCAGGTGTGGGCAGTGGCCCCCAGGTGTGGGCAGTGGTCCCCAGGTGCAGTGCGATTATTGATGAGCTGCATAAATACCTGACAACTGACTCAATCTCGCTGTCTGGGGAAAGGCAAGGGCAGGGCCTGGCTAAATTTGGGCCAAAAATGGTCGGGCTGGATAAATTTTGACCCTCAGACCAATTTACCATCTGGATTACATTCGGGTGGCTATGCGATGTATTCATGTGCGCATGACCTCTCCATGACATTATTTCCTCTGCGTGACATTATTTCCTCTGCATGACATTATTTCCTCTGCATGACATTATTTCCTCTGCATGACATTATTTCCTCTGCACGACATCATTTCCTCTGCACGACATTATTTCCTCTGCATGACATTATTTCCTCTGCATGACATTATTTCCTCTGCATGACATTATTTCCCCTGCGTGACATTATTTCCTCTGCGTGACATTATTTCCTCTGCGTGACATTATTTCCTCTGCATGACATTATTTCCTCTGCGTGACATTATTTCCTCTGCGTGACATTATTTCCTCTGCATGACATTATTTCCTCTGCATGACATTATTTCCTCTGCATGACATTATTTCCTCTGCACGACATCATTTCCTCTGCACGACATTATTTCCTCTGCATGACATTATTTCCTCTGCATGACATTATTTCCTCTGCATGACATTATTTCCCCTGCGTGACATTATTTCCTCTGCGTGACATTATTTCCTCTGCGTGACATTATTTCCTCTGCATGACATTATTTCCTCTGCGTGACATTATTTCCTCTGCGTGACATTATTTCCTCTGCATGACATTATTTCCTCTGCATGACATTATTTCCTCTGCATGACATTATTTCCTCTGCATGACATTATTTCCTCTGTATGACATTATTTCCTCTGCGTGACATTATTTCCTCTGCATGACATTATTTCCTCTGTATGACATTATTTCCTCTGCATGACATTATTTCCCCTGCATGACATTATTTCCCCTGCATGACAGTATTTCCTCTGCATGACATTATTTCCTCTGCATGACATTATTTCCTCTGCATGACATTATTTCCTCTGCATGACATTATTTCCTCTGCATGACATTATTTCCTTACATGACATTATTTCCTCTGCATGACATTATTTCCTCTGCATGGCATTATTTCCCCTGCATGACATTATTTCCTCTGCGTGACATTATTTCCTCTGCGTGACATTATTTCCTCTGCGTGACATTATTTCCTCTGCATGACATTATTTCCTCTAGATGACATTATTTCCTCTGCACGACATTATTTCCTCTAGATGACATTATTTCCTCTGCACGACATTATTTCCTCTGCATGACATTATTTCCTCTGCGTGACATTATTTCCTCTGCATGACATTATTTCCTCTCCGTGACATTATTTCCTCTGCGTGACATTATTTCCTCTGCGTGACATTATTTCCTCTGCGTGACATCATTTCCTCTGCATGACATTATTTCCTCTGCGTGACATTATTTCCTCTGCGTGACATTATTTCCTCTGCGTGACATCATTTCCTCTGCATGACATTATTTCCTCTGCGTGACATTATTTCCTCTGCGTGACATTATTTCCTCTGCGTCACATTATTTCCTCTGCGTGACATTATTTCCTCTGCATGACATTATTTCCTCTGCATGACATTATTTCCTCTGCACGACATTATTTCCTCTAGGTGTTATGTATATTAACTATATTGTTACTTGTGTTGCATATGGTATTATTAACAGGCAAGGAGGAAGAAGCAGAGAGGCCTTTAGGTGTTATGTATATTAACTATATTGTTACTTGTGTTGCGTATGGTATTATTAACAGGCAAGGAGGAAGAAGCAGAGAGGCCTTGATTATTCTCAATAACAGTATGGCAGGCGTGGACTCTATCATCAGGAAGTATTGGAATCATTGTAAGAAGAGTTCTGCTAGTATTGTGAGGTCTGTGAGTGAGGAGGGTGTGTGGAGGAAGGTTAGCACTGGTTAGCTTAACTTTGGAACCGGGGAATGGTACTGGCACCAGGGAATGGCACTGGCACCAGGGAATGGCACTGGCACCAGGGAATGACACTGGCACCGGGGAATGGCACTGGCACCAGGGAATGGCACTGGCACCAGGGAATGGCACTGGCACCAGGGAATGACACTGGCACCGGGGAATGGCACTGGCACCATGGAATGGCACTGGCACCAGGGAATGGCACTGGCACCAGGGAATGGCACTGGCACTAAGGAATGGCACTGGCTCTGGGGAATGGCAATGGCACCAGGGAATGGCACTGGCACAAGGGAATGGCACTGGCTCTGGGGAATGGCACTGGCACCAGGGAATGACATAGGCACCAGGGAATGGCACTGGCACTGGCACTGGCACTAGGGAATGGCACTGGCTCTGGGGAATGGCACTGGCACCAGGGAATGACACTGGCACCAGGGAATGACACTGGCACCAGGGAATGACACTGAATGACACTGGCACCAGGGAATGGCACTGGCACCAGGGAATGGCACTGGCACCAGGGAATGGCACTGGCACCAGGGAATGGCACTGACCGCACCAGGGTATGACACTGGCACCAGGGAATGACACTGGCACCAGGGAATGGCACTGGCACCAGGGAATGGCACTGGCACCAGGGAATGACACTGGCACCAGGGAATGACACTGGCACCAGGGAATGGCACTGGCACCAGGGAATGACACTGGCACCAGGGAATGGCACTGGCACCTGGCACCAGGGAATGACACTGGCACCAGGGAATGGCACTGGCACCAGGGAATGGCACTGGTACCAGGGAATGGCACTGGCACCAGGGAATGGCACTGGCACCAGGGAATGGCACTGGCACCAGGGAATGGCACTGGCACCAGGGAATGGCACTGACCGCACCAGGGAATGGCACTGGCACCAGGGAATGGCACTGGTACCAGGGAATGGCACTGGCACCAGGGAATGGCACTGGCACCAGGGAATGGCACTGGCACCAGGGAATGGCACTGACCGCACCAGGGAATGGCACTGGCACCAGGGAATGGCACTGGCACCAGGGAATGGCACTGGCACCAGGGAATGGCACTGACCACACCAGGGAATGACACTGACCGCACCAGGGAATGGCACTGGCACCAGGGAATGGCACTGGCACCAGGGAATGGCACTGGCACCAGGGTATGACACTGGCACCAGGGAATGGCACTGGCACCAGGGAATGGCACTGGCACCAGGAATGGCACTGGCACCAGGGAATGACACTGGCACCAGGGAATGGCACTGGCACCAGGGAATGACACTGGCACCAGGGAATGGCACTGGCACCAGGGAATGGCACTGGCACCAGGGAATGGCACTGGCACCAGGGAATGGCACTGGCACTAGGGAATGGCACTGGCTCTGGGGATATGCACCGCATTTATTCCCATCCATGTGCTCATTTGCAATAAGTCTGCAGGTTAGAACTAGTGAGGTGAGAATCTCATCTACTTGAGGTATTGCTGTTCTTGATCTTAGATCTAAGACTTGCGACTCCTTGTCTTCAGCTCCACAAGTCCTCAAATGGGTCCTCACCACTGTCCTTCTTCTTGGCTTCGCATGTAATATTGAGAAAATCTATACACTTGCTACTTGCTACATGTGCTTGCCTAATCCCAATCACTGGAAAATGCATAGTGGCAGTGAATATTGTTTACATCAAATTATTAAGCATGTTTAAAAATTAATTAACTGTTGTCATGACTACTAATTGATGCTGCTAATTGACGCTGCCATTATTGTATTAGTTTCAGTGGTGGCCTGTGCAGATGGTGGTTCTAACCTGCTCTACGACAACTTGCACTGCAGGACTGAAGGGTGAGTGTTGTGTGTACTGTAGCTATGGCAACCATGCATGCTTGCTACCCTGTATTGCCAGCAGATGAACATTGTGTATGTGTGTAGTATGAATATGTGTGTGTGTGTTGTGCATATATGTGTAGTATGTGTGTATAAATATATGTGTATATGTGTGCACATGTGTATGAACTTATACTGGGCTTTGTTAGATTCAGAGTCCTTGATGTCTCCAGATGCCATCAGTGTATGTAGTAGCTATTGGCACTGCCTACGATGATGTAAGTTTGTTTCTGTCCTGCAGGTATATTCCTCATTTCATATGTGGTGACATGGATTCTGCAAGAGATGATGTGCTGCAATTTTTTCATTCAAAGGTAATCAAAATAATGAGATTCATAAATATTTCGGCAGCCATATGTAAAATATGTGCATTTTAATATACTCTTACTCCGCTAAAACTCACTCTGATAGCTTCTTAGCTTCCTGGACAGTGAGCCCCCCACAAGCACTTTAGTTAAGCATCACACGCGCATAACCTATGGACAATAGGTCCATTCTTTATAATTTTACCACCAGAAGCCTCCAGTTGTTCCGTACATCGACTAATTTCTTTGTAGCTTCAGTAAAACATCGTCCATACAATAAACATGTTTGTGTATGTGCAATATGGAGGCTGAGCTGAGTCAGCAGCTGCATGGTTCTGCTACAAAGAAGTGATGAGTTGGTTTTCTCTGAGCTTACTCTCATGACATCTTCAACAAGATCAGGTACATGTAGCTGCTTATGATGCATGTGTCTATGTGTACATATGAATACACACTAAATAAACATGGCAGATAACATGGTGTAAGACCGAGTAACCTTCTGCTTGATCAGAAGAAGGAGAAAATGAATAGACAACAATATTATAAACAAAATATGTATGGTTGCCCAGTCCAATTTTTTTTTTTAACCCATGTATATCCCACAAATATTTATGACCCTTTAACTGAACATTGTTATTAGGTAAAGGGTCATGTAAATATTTGAGGTCTACACTTGTAAACAATGATCCAATATTTAATACATATTGTGTATACTTACACGTAGCTGATAGCATATTGTGTATGTAGCCATATCCTTACATGTAGCTGAGAGATATTGCCATATACTTACACGTAGCTGATAGCATATTGTGTATGTAGCATATCCTTACATGTAGCCATATCCTTACATGTAGCTGAGAGCATATTGTGTATGTACCATATACTTACCAGGGGTTCATACAGGATTTACAGTTTGGGGGGGGAAACTCAAAATGTTTGGCGTTTACATGATGGCGTTTGTAAGCAAGCCCCAAGTAGGGTCTGGGGGTATGCCCTCCCAGAATTTTTTTGCAAAATCGATGCTCTCAGATTGATTCTGAGACATTTTGAGGGTACTTTCCTATAGTTAAAGTACTAGCACATGGACAGAACATTCTAGATTATGACACAGTTGCATCTTGCCACAGAATCTAATGACACAGTTGCATCTTGCCACAGAATCTACATTATTATAATTATGAAAGCTAACCACAGAATAATAGCACATGGACAGAACATTCTAGATTATGACACAATTGCATCTTGCCACAGAATCTACACTATTATAATTAGGAGAGCTAACCACAGACATGGACAGAACATTCTAGATTATGACACAATGGCACTTCCTGTTGGCACAGCAACAGTACTTAGAGCATTTCTTTAGTCAAATGAAGTTGATTAAAACTCGCCTACGCAGTCGTCTATCTGACTCGAACCTAGAACATTTAATGAAAATTAGTATAGAGGGTCCTACCGTGGACTTTAATGGAATTCTCGACATTTTTAAACAAAAATAGACGCATTTTACTTTAATTTAGTACTACTGAACTCACTGTTACTGTAATTTTCACCATACATTATTGTATATCTTCGCTTATATATTATAAATTGTTCATACATAATTATTATAATTTTATTACTGTTGATCATCTTTGAATTTGCTATTGCTTCTACGTTCCCTTCTCTGTACTGCTCTTTTTTCCCATAAGAAATTTCAAATTTTTATTGTGAAAATTCTTGGGGGGGGAAGAAATCGTTTTTTTGGGGGGATATCCCAGGGCTTCCCCCCTCCGTATGAAACCCTGCTTTTGTGTATGTAGCCATATACTTGCATGTAGCTGAGAGCATATTGTGTATGTATGTAGCCATATACTTACATGTAGCTAAGAGCATATTGTGTATATATGTAGCCATATCCTTACATGTAGCTGAGAGCATATTGAGTATGTAGCCATATACTTGCATGTAGCTGAGAGCATATTGAGTATGTAGCCATATCCTTACATGTAGCTGAGAGCATATTGTGTATGTAGCCATATGCATAGCTGAGAGCTTCTTTTTAAGAGAGACTATTCAGCGACATGACAGGAACTTTATTGATTATTGTACATGTTGGGGTCGAGGGGCCACAGCCAGATGGGTACCATACCTCTCGCAAAGCACTCATAAATATTTTCCCCCTCCTTCCTTCTAGCCCCTCCACATAGCCACACTTTTATATGACCAGGGCACCAAAGATCTGCAATTAGCCACTCCCCACTCCCCCACCATATATAGGTGTGTGTGGGTGTGGGTGTTTATAGTTGGAGGAAGCAGACGTGGAAATTATCAAACACACTCTTAAGTCATTTTAGGCCCAGTCCAACTCCTCTCCATCCACCACATGAATAGGGATGGGGAAGGGTGAATGCCCTCACCTGAATGCCCTCACCTGAAAGAAACCTGCCTCTATATTTCCATGGAAGAATGGTCGTTCATGAGTTTGGGACGTCACACGTCCTACTTGCACTTGTGTCCCATCACACAATAGCCTTAGTTCGAGGGGTTCTGGTGCAGTTGCTGACAAGGCTGAATTTTATAGTTGTGGAAATATTTGAGCATTTTGGGCAGTCATCATTTTGTGTCAGGGTTTTGATACTCGAGGCGGTGGGATTCCAAGGCATGGTTTTGATACTTGAGGCGGTGGGGTTCCAAGGCAGGGTTTTGATACTTGAGGCGGTGGGGTTCTGAGGCACTCATCATTTTGTGTCAGGTACTTGTGGCGGTGGGGTTCCAAGGCAGGGTTTTGATACTTGAGGCGGTGGGGTTCTGAGGCACTCATCATTTTGTGTCAGGTACTTGTGGCGGTGGGGTTCCAAGGCAGTGTTTTGATACTTGAGACAGTGGGGTTCCAAGGCACTCATCATTTTGTTTCCGGGGTTTTGAGGCTTGAGGTGGTTTAAAGGAATTGAGATGTAGTAACAAGGCAAACCTTGTTCTTAATATATTACATAACACATAACATTACATAACATATAATACACATACCAGGGAGCATGTTAGCACTCCGGATATTAGCTTTGATCTACTTTTTTTTTAATGGTGGATTGAAAAACTCTCCCCTCCAAAACCAAAGCTCATATCTCAGCTAGAACTCGCATGGCAGCTCCCCAGTGCTGTTGGTTTGGGTCACTGTTAGCTCCAAGACGACTCCCAGTGTGCTTGAAGCCTTCATTAAGGCAGTGAACAGCCAGTGCAAAGAATATGTTGTGAGTGTGAAAACCCCTTGTAATTCATCTTCAAGGATCTGTTTTTTCCCCATCTCTTTCTTGCACTCATGTGACTCTCGTGCAATTTGCATCCGTAGCAACTTTAGTACCAAAAGACTCCAAATCTTGCAGTGCGTGTCAACAACTGCTCTGCTTCGCGATTACGGTAAAAAGGCGTGTTGTTAGTGATGTTTCTTGATGATGCAATCCACCTAATGCACTTGCTGTTTGTAATCAAAATTGAGTTGACACTGCACGTGCTATTGTTATAAGCAAATGCACGTGCTATTGTTATAAGCAAATGCACGCACGTGCTATTATTATAAACAAATGCACGTGCTCTTATTATAAGCTAATGCACGCGGTGTGTTATACGAATGATCCCCACCTATTCCTGCTGGTTGGTTTATGGAGTTCTCGTTCCTGGGCAACTGTTACTAGGTCCAGAGGTGACTAGCCGACCCTCCACCAAAACATCTGCTGTTTGGTTGGTGGAGTTCTCCTGTGCAACTGTTGCCAAGTCCTTGAGGGAGGCTGTAGCTGACCGTACAAGGGTACAATCAGCAATAGCAACAAGACTTAGCATGTGCTGATGTGTGTAGTGTACAATAAAGTTAGAAAAGTGCTTAAGAGCCCTTGAGTCCATGAAGCTCACACTTGGTGTTGTCCTCCACCACATACAGACACAATTAAAGCAAACAAAACAACAGCAACAACAACTTGAAACAGGAACCATTTAAAATCAGATACACTAATATTGTTATAATTATGAGCGTCTCAGTTTTAAATGGTAAAGGGTCATCTAACTTGCTGAGATCTACAAGGGGTGTTTTTAACAGATCAATCCTTTGTTTCTAAATAGATCTTGTATACAAATATATAGAGTAGACATGTCTGTTTTTATATTGGTTAGTTTCTAAATAGATCGTTGTATGTAAATATATAGAGTAGACCCGTCTGTTTTTATATTCGTTTGTTTCTAAATAGATCCTGTATGTAAATATATAGAGTAGACCCATCAACTACTGGGTGCCTAGGCTATGTTTCATAGAGAACCCAGCTATTTGGTGCCTAGGCCCTGCTTCATGGAGAGCTTAGCTACTAGCTACTATAGAATGGGTAACATAGTTCATTTTAGGCCCCGTTTGGCAGTTTGGGGTGAATGTTCCCCACCTTGTAAGTAGATTCACCTCATATCGAGGTACGGTTATTGACTTTGCAATGTGAATGTGGTTAACACTTGCTCTCTTTGTCTGGACAACTCTGGCTTGTTAGTTTATAGACATGGAACAGCCACAGAAGCTTGTGTTGCCATCTAGCATGAAATACAGCAGCAAGTTCCGGGGACCATTTCTCTGATGATGTTCTTCTCTGTGTCAATTTTGTGTATGATGTAGTAACTAGTTGTTGTAGCAGCTAAAACCGTATTTATTATGGCCACCCCCAGCTTGCTTGTAGCACTGGTGTGCAAGACATGTACTAGCTGTAGTATATTATGTCAGCAGTGGCTAATGTACAAGTGCTCAGCTAATGATGCTCGAGGTCTACCTTGTCATGATCTCGCATCTCTTGGCTTCTTCCCTTTAATTTTAATGCGATCTACGAAGTATTTTCTGAACAGAACGGTTGTTTCTGGTTCCTTACTGGTCCCGTTATAGACCGGTTGTTTACCCATCATAAATCACATTATCATATATGCCTATTAAAAGTAGTATAGTATTAATGACTTTCTTGATAATAATCAACTTAAAATCTGTGTCTGGACATTTTGGCTAGATGCTCTAGCCTTCATTGGGAATAATGAGATACTGAGATCTATATAAGTTGATGCACTAGCTATCCACCATGTGATGGGAACCGCACCCCATGTGATGGGAACCGCACCCCATGTGATGGGAACCGCACCCCATGTGATGGGAACCGCACCCCATGTGATGGGAACCGCACCCCATGTGATGGGAACCGCACCCCATGTGATGGGAACCGCACCCCATGTGATGGGAACCGCACCCTCTTGGTATGTGTGATGCGCTGACACCAACAAAGGGTTAGCAGGATTAATAATACATATATGGATTTTATTTTTTAAACACAATGAGTTATTATCACAAAATACACTACTAGTACTAATATACACACATGACCTGCGGTGCGCACGCACGCACACACAATGGTGTGGTTGTCATGGCTTCAAGTTCAGGGAGCCAACCAGTCCATTCCACAATCTCTATTGAACCACTCGCACTTTGGTGCTAGGCTGATGAGCAATGCCTCCTTCACTAGCAGTTCCTTCTGTCTTCTGGCCTGGTCCAAGATGGTGGCTTCCTCCCACAAAATAGGATGTCCATTATCCCATGCATGTTCAGAAATTGCAGACTTCTCTTTAGCACACTTATTACAGGCAGTATCTTGTGGAAGGAGTCCAACATCTTAGACCACAGAAGGAGCTATAAGTGAAAGAGACATTGTACATCATTGCCAGAAATAGATACAGCACTTGGTGTAGTAGGCCATTAGAGGCCACCATTGCCAGATATAGTACAGCACTTGGTGTAGTAGGCCATTAGAGGCCACCATTGCCAGATATAGTACAGCACTGGGTGTAGTAGGCCATTAGAGGCCACCATTGCCAGATATAGTACAGCACTGTGTGTAGTGGCCATTAGAGGCCATCATTGCCAGATATAGTACAGCACTGGGTGTAGGCCATTAAAGATCATTTGTTAATGGAAGATAATTCTAAGCCCCTCCCCTTCATTGCTGCCACATCCTGTCATGTGCATCACATGTGATAGGTGTGGTTTTATCGCATGGTGGATAGCAATGTAGTATATGAAACTTGCCCGAGTCTTAGCATCTCTGATAAAGGCTGAACCATCTGGCTGAACTGAAGAGAAACAAATCTCAAGCTGATTATATCATCAAGATCGTTGACTATGTCAGCTGAGAGCTCGTTGAGAGACAGGACAATCTTGTTTTACATGATTTTAAATGGTAAAGGGTCATCCGCCTGGTTGTGTGGTCCACATGGGTGCAGTCTTGTTTCCTTTTCTTCTCTTTTTTAAACCAATCGGATCGATCGAGTTGTTGTCTCGTGGAGAACTGCACCAGGTCAGAGTCTACAAATCATGAGTGAGCTTCAGGGTCTCCAGGGCTTTTAAACAACTTGTTTATTGCTACCATGACCTTCACAATAATCAACTTGAAATTTGCTCTCTCCATGTTTTGGCTAGATTATCAGGAATAATAATTAGATGCTCTAGCCTTCATTAGGAATAATAATTAGATGTTCTAGCCTTCATCAAGCCTTCATCAGGAATAATAATTAGATGCTCTAGCCTTCATCAGGAATAATAATTAGATGCTCTAGGCTTCATCAGGAATAATAATTAGATGCTCTAGGCTTCATCAGGAATAATAATTAGATGCTCTAGCCTTCATCAGGAATAATAATTAGATGCTCTAGCCTTCATCAGGAATAATAATTAGATGCTCTAGCCTTCATCAGGAATAATAATTAGATGCTCTAGCGTTCATCAGGAATAATAATTAGATGCTCTAGTCTTCATCAGGAATAATAATTAGATACTCTAGCCTTCATCAGGAATAATAATTAGATGCTCTAGCCTTCATCAGGAATAATAATTAGATGCTCTAGCCTTCATCAGGAATAATAATTAGATGCTCTAGCCTTCATCAGGAATAATAATTAGATGCTCTAGTCTTCATCAGGAATAATAATTAGATGCTCTAGCCTTCATCAGGAATAATAATTAGATGCTCTAGTCTTCATCAGGAATAATAATTAGATGCTCTAGCCTTCATCAGGAATAATAATTAGATGCTCTAGCCTTCACCAGGAATAATGATTAGATGCTCTAGTCTTCATCAGGAATAATAATTAGATGCTCTAGCCTTCATCAGGAATAATAATTAGATGCTCTAGCCTTCATCAGGAATAATAATTAGATGCTCTAGCCTTCATCAGGAATAATGATTAGATGCTCTAGTCGGAATAATAATTAGATGCTCTAGCCTTCATCAAGAATAACAATGAGATGCTCTAGCATTCATCAGGAATAATAATTATATGCTCTAGTCTTCATCAGGAATAATAATTAGATGGTCTAGTCTTCATCAGGAATAATAATTAGACGCTCTAGCCTTCATCCGGAATAATAATTAGATGCTCTAGCCTTCATAATTAGATGCTCTAGCCTTCATAATTAGATGCTCTAGCCTTCATCATTAGATGCTCTAGCCTTCATCAGGAATAATAATTAGATGCTCTAGCCTTCATCAGGAATAATAATTAGATGCTCTAGCCTTCATTAGGAATAATAATTAGATGTTCTAGCCTTCATCAAGCCTTCATCAGGAATAATAATTAGATGCTCTAGCCTTCATCAGGAATAATAATTAGATGCTCTAGGCTTCATCAGGAATAATAATTAGATGCTCTAGGCTTCACCAGGAATAATAATTAGATGCTCTAGCCTTCATCAGGAATAATAATTAGATGCTCTAGCCTTCATCAGGAATAATAATTAGATGCTCTAGCCTTCATCAGGAATAATAATTAGATGCTCTAGCCTTCATCAGGAATAATAATTAGATGCTCTAGCCTTCATCAGGAATAATAATTAGATGCTCTAGCCTTCATCAGGAATAATAATTAGATGCTCTAGTCTTCATCAGGAATAATAATTAGATGCTCTAGCCTTCATCAGGAATAATAATTAGATGCTCTAGTCTTCATCAGGAATAATAATTAGATGCTCTAGCCTTCATCAGGAATAATAATTAGATGCTCTAGCCTTCACCAGGAATAATGATTAGATGCTCTAGTCTTCATCAGGAATAATAATTAGATGCTCTAGCCTTCATCAGGAATAATAATTAGATGCTCTAGCCTTCATCAGGAATAATAATTAGATGCTCTAGCCTTCATCAGGAATAATGATTAGATGCTCTAGTCGGAATAATAATTAGATGCTCTAGCCTTCATCAAGAATAACAATGAGATGCTCTAGCATTCATCAGGAATAATAATTAGATGCTCTAGTCTTCATCAGGAATAATAATTAGATGGTCTAGTATTCATCAGGAATAATAATTAGACGCTCTAGCCTTCATCAGGAATAATAATTAGATGCTCTAGCCTTCATAATTAGATGCTCTAGCCTTCATAATTAGATGCTCTAGCCTCCATCATTAGATGCTCTAGCCTTCATCAGGAATAATAATTAGATGCTCTAGCCTTCATCAGGAATAATAATTAGATGCTCTAGCCTTCATCAGGAATAATAATTAGATGCTCTAGCCTTCATCATTAGATGCTCTAGCCTTCATCAGGAATAATAATTAGATGCCATAGCCTTCATCAGGAATAATAATTAGATGCTCTAGCCTTCATCAGGAATAATAATTAGATGCTCTAGCCTTCATCATTAGATGCTCTAGCCTTCATCAGGAATAATAATTAGATGCCATAGCCTTCATCAGGAATAACAATGAAATGCTCTAGCCTTCATCAGGAATAATAATTAGATGCTCTAGTCTTCATCAGGAATAATAATTAGATGCTCTAGCCTTCATCAGGAATAATAATTAGATGCTCTAGCCTTCATCAGGAATAATAATTAGATGCTCTAGTCTTCATCAGGAATAATAATTAGATGCTCTAGCCTTCATAATTAGATGCTCTAGCCTTCATCATTAGATGCTCTAGCCTTCATCAGGAATAATAATTAGATGCTCTAGCCTTCATCAGGAATAATAATTATATGCTCTAGCCTTCATCAGGAATAATAATTAGATGCTCTAGCCTTCATCAGGAATAATAATTAGATGCTCTAGCCTTCATCAGGAATAATAATTAGATGCTCTAGCCTTCATCATTAGATGCTCTAGCCTTCATCAGGAATAATAATTAGATGCCATAGCCTTCATCAGGAATAACAATGAAATGCTCTAGCCTTCATCAGGAATAATAATTAGATGCTCTAGTCTTCATCAGGAATAATAATTAGATGCTCTAGCCTTCATCAGGAATAATAATTAGATGCTCTAGCCTTCATCAGGAATAATAATTAGATGCTCGTCTTCATCAGGAATAATAATTAGATGCTTAGCCTTCATCAGGAATAATAATTAGATGCTCTAGCCTTCATAATTAGATGCTCTAGCCTTCATCATTAGATGCTCTAGCCTTCATCAGGAATAATAATTAGATGCTCTAGCCTTCATCAGGAATAATAATTAGATGCTCTAGCCTTCATCAGGAATAATAATTAGATGCTCTAGCCTTCATCAGGAATAATAATTAGATGCTCTAGCCTTCATCAGGAATAATAATTAGATGCTCTAGCCTTCATCAGGAATAATAATTAGATGCTCTAGCCTTCACCAGGAATAATAATTAGATGCTCTAGCCTTCATCAGGAATAATAATTAGATGCTCTAGCCTTCATCAGGAATAATAATTAGATGCTCTAACCTTCATCAGGAATAATAATTAGATGCTCTAGCCTTCATCAGGAATAATAATTAGATGCTCTAGCCTTCATCAGGAATAATAATTAGATGCTCTAGCCTTCACCAGGAATAATAATTAGATGCTCTAGCCTTCATCATTAGATGCTCTAGCCTTCATCGGGAATAATAATTAGATGCTCTAGTCTTCATCAGGAATAATAATTAGATGCTCTAGCCTTCATCAGGAATATGCTCTAGCCTTCACCAGGAATAATAATTAGATGCTCTAGCCTTCATCAGGAATAATAATTAGATGCCATAGCCTTCATCAGGAATAATAATTAGATGCTCTAGCCTTCATCAGGAATAATAATTAGATGCTCTAGCCTTCATCATTAGATGCTCTAGCCTTCATCAGGAATAATAATTAGATGCCATAGCCTTCATCAGGAATAACAATGAAATGCTCTAGCCTTCATCAGGAATAATAATTAGATGCTCTAGTCTTCATCAGGAATAATAATTAGATGCTCTAGCCGAATAATAATTAGATGCTCTAGCCTTCATCAGGAATAATAATTAGATGCTCTAGTCTTCATCAGGAATAATAATTAGATGCTCTAGCCTTCATAATTTGATGCTCTAGCCTTCATAATTTGATGCTCTAGCCTTCATCATTAGATGCTCTAGCCTTCATCAGGAATAATAATTAGATGCTCTAGCCTTCATCAGGAATAATAATTAGATGCTCTAGCCTTCATCAGGAATAATAATTAGATGCTCTAGCCTTCATCATTAGATGCTCTAGCCTTCATCAGGAATAATAATTAGACGCCATAGCCTTCATCAGGAATAACAATGAAATGCTCTAGCCTTCATCAGGAATAATAATTAGATGCTCTAGTCTTCATCAGGAATAATAATTAGATGCTCTAGCCTTCATCCGGAATAATAATTAGATGCTCTAGCCTTCATCAGGAATAATAATTAGATGCTCTAGCCTTCATAATTAGATGCTCTAGCCTTCATCATTAGATGCTCTAGCTTTCATCAGGAATAATAATTAGATGCTCTAGCCTTCATCAGGAATAATAATTAGATGCTCTAGTCTTCATCAGGAATAATAATTAGATGCTCTAGCCTTCATCAGGAATAATAATTAGATGCTCTAGCCTTCATCAGGAATAATAATTAGATGCTCTAGCCTTCATCAGGAATAATAATTAGATGCTCTAGCCTTCATCATTAGATGCTCTAGCCTTCATCAGGAATAATAATTAGATGCCATAGCCTTCATCAGGAATAACAATGAAATGCTCTAGCCTTCATCAGGAATAATAATTAGATGCTCTAGTCTTCATCAGGAATAATAATTAGATGCTCTAGCCGAATAATAATTAGATGCTCTAGCCTTCATCAGGAATAATAATTAGATGCTCTAGTCTTCATCAGGAATAATAATTAGATGCTCTAGCCTTCATAATTTGATGCTCTAGCCTTCATAATTTGATGCTCTAGCCTTCATCATTAGATGCTCTAGCCTTCATCAGGAATAATAATTAGATGCTCTAGCCTTCATCAGGAATAATAATTAGATGCTCTAGCCTTCATCAGGAATAATAATTAGATGCTCTAGCCTTCATCATTAGATGCTCTAGCCTTCATCAGGAATAATAATTAGACGCCATAGCCTTCATCAGGAATAACAATGAAATGCTCTAGCCTTCATCAGGAATAATAATTAGATGCTCTAGTCTTCATCAGGAATAATAATTAGATGCTCTAGCCTTCATCCGGAATAATAATTAGATGCTCTAGCCTTCATCAGGAATAATAATTAGATGCTCTAGCCTTCATAATTAGATGCTCTAGCCTTCATCATTAGATGCTCTAGCTTTCATCAGGAATAATAATTAGATGCTCTAGCCTTCATCAGGAATAATAATTAGATGCTCTAGTCTTCATCAGGAATAATAATTAGATGCTCTAGCCTTCATCAGGAATAATAATTAGATGCTCTAGCCTTCATCAGGAATAATAATTAGATGCTCTAGCCTTCATCAGGAATAATAATTAGATGCTCTAGCCTTCATCAGGAATAATAATTAGATGCTCTAGCCTTCATCAGGAATAATAATTAGATGCTCTAACCTTCATCAGGAATAATAATTAGATGCTCTAGCCTTCACCAGGAATAATAATTAGATGCTCTAGCCTTCATCATTAGCCTTCATCAGGAATAATAATTAGATGCTCTAGCCTTCACCAGGAATAATAATTAGATGCTCTAGCCTTCATCATTAGATGCTCTAGCCTTCATCAGGAATAATAATTAGATGCTCTAACCTTCACCAGGAATAATAATTAGATGCTCTAGCCTTCACCAGGAATAATAATTAGATGCTCTAGCCTTCATCAGGAATAATGTTTGTAGTTGTTGTACACTACACACATCAGCACATGACAAGTCTTGTTGCTGTTGTTGACTGCACCCATGTAGGGGCTACAGCCTCCCTCAAGGACTTGGCAACAGTTGCACAAGAGAACTCCACCAACCAAACAGCAGATGTTTTGGTGGAGGTTCAGCTACGGTCACCTCTGCACCTAGTAACAGTTGCCTTGTGGAGTGAGAACTTCACAAAGCAATCAGTAGGATTGAGCACAGGTCATTCATTGTGCTTATAATAATAGCACGTGCCTTATCCTGATTGCATCATAAACAAGCCAGATGTTCCTTACCGACTGACAGCTTTGTCCATAGATCAAGAAATAGAGTCATGGAGTGTCATTGGAACATTTGGAGTCTTCTGGTGCTATTTGTTTTTGTGTGTACGCAAGTTATGCAAGGAGGAGGGGGAGACGAGATGCAAGTGTTGGTCTCAAAGATGAATTTCAAGCTTTTTTCCACACACATTCTGCCGGGGGGGTTTGGTCTGCCTGTTTACTACCTCAGGAAAGGATCAAGACACACTGGAGTCACTTTGGAGCTAGTGTCATCTGAGCTAAGAAGCTGTCCATGTGACTAGAGGAGATGTGATGAGTGCTAGCTAAGAAGCTGCCCATGTGACTAGAGCAGATGTGATGAGTGCTAGCTAAGAAGCTGCCCATTTGATAGAGGAGATGTGACGAGTGCTAGCTAAGAAGCTGTCCATGTGACTAGAGGAGATGTGACGAGTGCTAGCTAAGAAGGTGCCCATGTGACTAGAGGAGATGTGATGAGTGCTAGCTAAGAAGCTACCCATTTGATAGAGGAGATGTGACGAGTGCTAGCTAAGAAGCTGCCCATTTGATAGAGGAGATGTGATGAGTGCTAGCTAAGAAGCTGCCCATGTGACTAGAGGAGATGTGATGAGTGCTTGGGGTTTTGGTTGTGTGTTTTGACGCATTTGAAATGCACTCGCTCATTTTTTGTCTTTTAAATTGTTTCCCATTTTCTCTGCATTCCCCCCCCCCCCCCCCCCCACCCCACCCCATGTCCTCCCCTCCCTAAATTACACATACTTGCAGGGATGCAGCATTGAGAGGAATCTACTTCAAGACAAGACAGACTTCACAAAGACGCTTCTTCATTTGCTTGGTTTAAGAGAGTCGGGAAAGTACCAGGTGAGAACTTGAAACCCTGCCCGCTGTTGGGTTGGCATAACAACGCTGTATCACATGATAAGTGAGAGCCTATGGGTGTGGTTGCAAGTTCACCATGAGATAAAGGAGTGGTGGCAGATTGTCTGCGAGTGTGGTTGTGTGCCAGGAGATGCGGTTGAGACTAGTCCACCATCTTTCTGTTGTGGTTGTTTTTGTACAGGTGTTGTTGTGTTATTTTCTTGCCCCTTACAAATGAGCTGGGATATAGTGCCACTACAGCAGCTGCTCCTGGGCTAGGCTTGCTCCCACAAAGCTAGGCTACAGATAGAAATTTAAAAGAAAAGCAGTCTTTAGAGTAGCATGGTATTGGTGCTTGTCCCCACCCACCCCCGCTAGATATTCATCATCGTTGAGTAAAGGAGTCTACAAAAGATGATTTTTTGTAAATGCCCACCATTGTTGTCATGGAACCAGACAGCTATCCAGGCATGACCATAATCCATCCATCTGTCACCTCACCAAGTTTGCACTGGAAGTGGGGGAGGGGGAGAAGTGGGGGAGGGGGAGGGAGGAACTACACAAGATGACGATGGGTAACCTTCTAGGCCCTACATCTTCTTTCCTATACCTCCAGTAGTTTTGGCATCAAGGGATGGTACTCTCTGGGTGGTGTGAAATGACATAAACAGTGGGAATTAGGGCGTGGCCAGGGATGAGCCCAGTCAAGTCTAATCAACCTCGGACCAGCTTCTCGGAGATTATTAATTAAGGTTTTTCTGAAATTCTAGACTTAAGGCTGCAGAGTGTTGCAAAATCAGGCACTCGGGTTTGGTACACACCCCCACTTAGCTCCAGTAACTTGGCTATGGTTATGTACCTATGAAAAATGTTTTAGTATCGAAAGAGAACACACAGAGACCTTTTGAGCTATATATATCAAGTATGAAGTGTGTAGAATCTATGGAGCTATAAAGTGGTAACCACAAGTGTTTTAGCACCTACTAGTTTATGGTATCCGTCCCCCTTTAATAAGTTGAGCACTCAAAACACACAAAAGGTTAACAAAAATGTCAATTTATACACACACACACACGAAACTGTTTTCTCAATTTGAAAATAAGGTGTGTGTGTGTGTGTGTGTGTGTGGTATATGTGTGTGTGTGTGTTGTCTGTGTGTTTTTGACTCCCCCCTCCCCTTTTTTGTGCTTGAGTGCTACAATCCAACTTTGTCAAATTTGGAATTCTGTAGTTGATGGTTTCTACTAGAGGGTGTGTGTTGCCACACTCCTAAGCTTACAGGACATGACTAGGTCAAACATTGGAAGGATGCAATCATTACGTACTCATCCATTGTGGGAAATTACAGTTGGACGTCAGACATTTCCCAAACATCTCACTATTCCTGGTGAAGGCTAGAGCATCTAGTGGAAACATCGAGAGAGTCAACTTCAAGTAGTATCTCATTGCATTTGTCCGAACAAAAAATCAATTTTGCTCTGTCAAAATGTCCGAGCAACACTAACAAACACTCTAGAATGCATATATGCACACAACCATGGTGTTATTTATGCACATACCACGGTGTTCTTTATGCACACACCACGGTGTTATTTATGCACACACCACAGTGTTATTTATGCACACACCACGGTGTTCTTTATGCACATATCACGGTGTTGCCTGTTACTTGCTTTATGTAGACTGTGTGTTCTGCTGGTCATTTGTGCAATTAGCCTCAGGGGTGTGTTCTATCTTTTTGCCAGCTCATGTTGTGGGATGAGGTTTTGTGCAAGTTTTTCCTGCTATCTGACTTGTGTATATAAGGAGATCAATATTTCTGCTCTGCAGTTTTCTTCTGCATAATATTTAAGACCTTCAAGTTGAGTCTTTCACAGACTGTCTTTGCCAACATGAAGAGGAGTTGGTCATCATAAGCTGAAGAACCAGCCAAGCGAAGGAAGGTGAGGCATGAAACATACAAGAAATGGTGCCCCAGGACGACCTCGAGTGTCAGACGCTGACACGGCTTGAGTGTGAGGTGGGAGTTGAGGCGGTGTGAAAGTTGTGATGAAGCTAAAGTGTCATAGGAAGGAGGAACTTCAGCGACAAATGGACACATGGAGCAGATTTTACACGCACTACCATGTTGTCGAGCATGCCAAGTCCGACCAGCATGTGCCTGTGATGGACCTCCCCAAGAGAGAGCAGGCCAGAGCACAAGATGCGGGCATTACTTCATATGCTCCAATTGCAGTCACTTACTTCTCTGCCCGGAGATGAACAGAGAAGACTGAGGGTAGAGTTGGATGTCGCCTATTTCATGGCAACTGAGCAGCTAGCCTTTTGGAAGTGCCCCAGGGTCTGTGACCTTGAGGCAAGGCATGGAGTAAAGCTTGGCAGCTCCTCCACCGAAATGCTGCTAAGGAGTTTGTTCACTACATTGCTGAATCAAGAAGGCAGGATTTGCTCTCTGCCAGCTCTGAAGTGAAGTTTTCCTCCTTACTGATGGACGGCTCTACTGACCACAGCAATGTTGACAACCTTCTTAGAACTGCTAGTTCTCTGGTGGGACCAGAACGGTGCTGATGAGAAGATGCAGACAAGGATGATGAGCTTGTGTGTGCACAAGCCCAAAAGTGTCACTGCAGAAGATGTTTTAGTCACTTCAGTATGGACTGCAGTGTCTTAGCATCCAGTCAGTGACTAAAGAGGCATGGTGGGAATTGCCCCTGATGGAGCAGCACTGAGTATGGCAGGTGGTGATGGTCTGAAAGGACTGGTAGAGAGGGAACTAGAATGGATCTTCTGGGTGTGGTGTTTGCGCATACAGGCTCGAACTAATGATCAGAGACTCACTTACTGGCACTTTCTTTGATTTGCTTAGGAATGCTCCTTCAGCTCTACCACCTCTATGAGAAACCAAGAAATGCAGGAACTGGAGAGCATGTCAACCACCTGAGAGAACTCCACCTGAGCGATGAGGGACAGGGAGTAAGGCCAATAAGAGCATGCGGAACTCGATGATAGTCCCACAAACTGAGTGTGTTCTGTCCAAATATGGGGCCTACACAAGCTCACCTTGCCCCTTTCAGAGGATTCTTCAGTGATGATCGTGCAAAATTCAAATTGTACCTGGGGAAATGGACAGGTGCCAAGTATCCTCTTGGCTGTGCCTTGACTGACCTTCTTCACCATGTGCCATCTTCTCCAAGTGTGTGCAAGCCGATGAGTTGGATATTCTTGGGGCTCTCAGTCACCTACTGAAGACCAACAAGCTCAATACAAACCCTCTAGACCAGTGGCCAACCTATGCTGCTACATTGAAGAAGATGACTGACAAACATGGAGAACAAGTCTATCAAGGTCAGCTGCTGAAGAAGTTCACACATGCAAAGAACCACTTCTAAAACCTCCATCGAGAGTATTGTACATGTGTGACTGCTCACATACAGTAGAAGGCTGGCCTGGTCAGATCTGCGGCTCTTTCATGATGTCATCTTCATGCTAGGTACCCCAGGATGGCAGGAGATTCAGGATGAGGAGAGGGAGGCAGACATCACATGTTCAGTGAAGCTGAAGAGTCCCCAGAAGGTGAGAATCCTCTAAATGCTCTGGACAGGCCTCATTGAGCACTTCTTGTGTTCCACTTGAAGGAGCTGCAGTTGACGTGTTTGCTGTGGCCAGTTTGAGGCAGTGATCTCATATGCTGCTCAGTTCATCTCCTAAGTGGTGGAGGTGATTCCATGCACCAAATTCTTCTGAGTGGTAAAATATTTTGAGACTTGCCAGCCTTCTTTTCTCTCTGCCAGTGTCCAATGGCAAGCTTGAGCGAACCTCTTCCCAGCTGAACCTCACCAAGAGCAGCAAGAGAACCTCACCTGGTAACAACATCCTAAATGACCTGCTGCTTCTGAATGCCGACAAACTTCCACTGCAAGATCTCCCCCCTGATGCTGCTATCCATCTTAGGAGGAGTGCTAAGTTTAGAAGGTGTAGTCATCAATGGAAGCAGTCCTTGAAGCATCAGCTGCCCCAACCTCTGACCCAGGCAGTAATGAGGAGGAGGAGGAAGAGAAGAAGCTGTTCCTTGATGACTGGATACAGGATGGCTGACTCATCTGCTACTTGCACTGCTCATTACAGAGATGTATTGTGTTGGCACTCATTACTTGATGACTTAAGTTACATTAAGTTGTCATTTTCAAAAATTTGATGGCAGATCAAAAATTTGAGAATGGCAGAACAAAATTGATTGTACTTGCATAAATGGATAATACCTTTTTCTTCTTTTCATTTATCTCCCCCCCCCCTTCTCTTTTCCTCCCCAGTTCTCTAAGATCTTCGTGTTCAATGGAATAGGAGGACGCTTTGATCACACCATAGCCAACATCAACACAGTGTATAGACACCTCAGCACTGCCAACATGTCCATCTATCTCATGTCAGAAGACACTATCCTTTTCCCACTGGAACCAGTAAGAGTCTGCAGGCAGACATGCACTCTGGACTCTAATAGGATCCACATAGACACAAGCCATGTGATCATGTATAGAATGTAATCGTGTTGGCCGCCATTATCAACTTTCAGGTTGTGTTTCTATATTCAGTGTGTCTCATGTCTCTCCATTATTAATATTAGCTAGTTCTCTCTTACTAGTATAGTTTCCAGTGTCTGCAATGAGGCTCCATCATATGATGCAACCTAGCTAACTGCTGCACAGGTGTGCTGACCATTTCTATACTTGTATTGTACAGGTGTGATCATTTCCATTTCCTTGTGTTTCACATGTGTAATGACCATTTCCTTGTGTTTCACAGGTGTGATGATCATTTCCTTACCTCTTTATGCAAGCTCATGTCAACCTTTTCCTTGTTGAGGGTAGATGTGTCCGACATGCCATTAAATGCCTGGAAACACCCACACATCCAGCCTCCCCTCCCCAGCATGTGGCCTGCATTGCCCACGCAGAACCTTCCATCCTTCTGAATCTCACCATCAACATGCAACCCTTATACAATAGCCAAGTGAGGGGAGCAGGTCAATTCTATAGAATGATCTTCTGTGCAATTGCTAAAAACCTATTGATGTGTTTCCTTACAACCCAGATGCATTGACAGGGAGGATGGGTTTATATGCATGCACACCAATCAGTGTAGTAGTAGTAGTGATGTGATGCCAAGCTTGCTGCATTGACAGGGCCAGCACACCATCTACACCAACTCGAATTTTGAGGAAGGTCATTGTGGACTGATCCCACTGGGGGAACCTTGCACCATCTGTACCACATCAGGACTCAAGTGGAACCTAGGTAGGCTATAATGATTGCTAGTATTTATAGTCGAGTGTGCACAGAGTTATTTCGTGGCGTGTTCCACTCACCCAACGACATGTAGGAGTGGTGCTACATGTCCAGGACATTGTAGTGAACATTAGAGGCCAGAGCTGCTTCATCAACAGAAATCTTCCCTATACTGAATTTCTTATACACAAACACTGATTCTGTGTGGTGTGCTCTATTTGGGAAGCTCTGTTTCTCGTTTGGTCCAATCTTATTTAAACTTCTTTTCCAGCGAGCTATCTTGGCCATTGTGATTGTGCTCAGTTAAGTAGCCAGAACTTTGGTTACAGAAGTTTGTGGATGGGTCATGTTTGAGGGCACGGAGCTTCTTCCCCTGAGCATGCCACTCTAGTGGCACGTGATGTACTTATCTGTTGGTATGGAATGAAATATGGGAGGTGAGGGGGGAGGGGTTCTAGTGGCATGCAAAATAGTGGAGGTCCTTATGGAAATATCTAGTGCAGGAATGTTTAAACTATCAACATGTCCAACCATCATTTGCTGCTGAAAAGTGGTGTTCATGGGTTCATAGTTTGGCAGTGTATAAGAGCACCTCTTTCCAGCATTGAAGTTCATTAAAATATTTCTGCTGTTTTTCCAACATTCTGTGGGTTGCCCACTACATATGCAGTGTACTCGATATGTGTGTAATGCACATTCTATGGACCTTACTATTGTTTGATCACACCTTGCGCTATCTAAGCCCCAAACCTCTTGCCGTGGCACTAACCCTGCCACAACCCCTAGCCAGTTTTAGCTAACAGTTTTTTAAATTTATTTATTTTTATTGTGTGTTTTGTGGATTCAGTAGTTTTGAAATGTATGTCATGCCAATATAATGCAATACCATCCTGGACACCTCCTTAGGTAGGGCTAGAGCAGAGTATCCTAGACCCTGGACACCTCCTTAGGTAGGGCTAGAGCAGAGTATCCTATACCCTGGATACCTCCTTAGGTAGGGCTAGAGCAGAGTATCCTAGACCCTGGACACCTCCTTAGGTAGGGCTAGAGCAGAGTATCCTATACCCTGGATACCTCCTTAGGTAGGGCTAGAGCAGAGTATCCTAGACCCTGGACACCTCCTATAGGTAGGGCTAGAGCAGAGTATCCTATACCCTGGATACCTCCTTAGGTAGGGCTAGAGCAGAGTATCCTAGACCCTGGATACCTCCTTAGGTAGGGCTAGAGCAGAGTATCCTATACCCTGGATACCTCCTTAGGTAGGGCTAGAGCAGAGTATCCTAGACCCTGGATACCTCCTTAGGTAGGGCTAGAGCAGAGTATCCTATACCCTGGACACCTCCTTAGGTAGGGCTAGAGCAGAGTATCCTATACCCTGGACACCTCCTTAGGTAGGGCTAGAGCAGAGTATCCTAGACCCTGGACACCTCCTTAGGTAGGGCTAGAGCAGAGTATCCTATACCCTGGATACCTCCTTAGGTAGGGCTAGAGCAGAGTATCCTAGACCCTGGACACCTCCTTAGGTAGGGCTAGAGCAGAGTATCCTATACCCTGGATACCTCCTTAGGTAGGGCTAGAGCAGAGTATCCTAGACCCTGGATACCTCCTTAGGTAGGGCTAGAGCAGAGTATCCTATACCCTGGACACCTCCTTAGGTAGGGCTAGAGCAGAGTATCCTATACCCTGGATACCTCCTTAGGTAGGGCTAGAGCAGAGTATCCTAGACCCTGGACACCTCCTTAGGTAGGGCTAGAGCAGAGTGTCCTATACCCTGGACACCTCCTTAGGTAGGGCTAGAGCAGAGTATCCTAGACCCTGGATACCTCCTTAGGTAGGGCTAGAGCAGAGTATCCTATACCCTGGATACCTCCTTAGGTAGGGCTAGAGCAGAGTATCCTAGACCCTGGATACCTCCTTAGGTAGGGCTAGAGCAGAGTATCCTAGACCCTGGATACCTCCTTAGGTAGGGCTAGAGCAGAGTATCCTATACCCTGGATACCTCCTTAGGTAGGGCTAGAGCAGAGTATCCTAGACCCTGGATACCTCCTTAGGTAGGGCTAGAGCAGAGTATCCTAGACCCTGGATACCTCCTTAGGTAGGGCTAGAGCAGAGTATCCTATACCCTGGATACCTCCTTAGGTAGGGCTAGAGCAGAGTATCCTAGACCCTGGACACCTCCTTAGGTAGGGCTAGAGCAGAGTATCCTATACCCTGGATACCTCCTTAGGTAGGGCTAGAGCAGAGTATCCTAGACCCTGGACACCTCCTTAGGTAGGGCTAGAGCAGAGTATCCTATACCCTGGATACCTCCTTAGGTAGGGCTAGAGCAGAGTATCCTAGACCCTGGATACCTCCTTAGGTAGGGCTAGAGCAGAGTATCCTAGACCCTGGACACCTCCTTAGGTAGGGCTAGAGCAGAGTATCCTAGACCCTGGATACCTCCTTAGGTAGGGCTAGAGCAGAGTATCCTAGACCCTGGACACCTCCTTAGGTAGGGCTAGAGCAGAGTATCCTATACCCTGGACACCTCCTTAGGTAGGGCTAGAGCAGAGTATCCTAGACCCTGGATACCTCCTTAGGTAGGGCTAGAGCAGAGTATCCTATACCCTGGACACCTCCTTAGGTAGGGCTAGAGCAGAGTATCCTATACCCTGGATACCTCCTTAGGTAGGGCTAGAGCAGAGTATCCTATACCCTGGACACCTCCTTAGGTAGGGCTAGAGCAGAGTATCCTAGACCCTGGACACCTCCTTAGGTAGGGCTAGAGCAGAGTATCCTAGACCCTGGATACCTCCTTAGGTAGGGCTAGAGCAGAGTATCCTAGACCCTGGATACCTCCTTAGGTAGGGCTAGAGCAGAGTATCCTAGACCCTGGATACCTCCTTAGGTAGGGCTAGAGCAGAGTATCCTATACCCTGGATACCTCCTTAGGTAGGGCTAGAGCAGAGTATCCTAGACCCTGGATACCTCCTTAGGTAGGGCTAGAGCAGAGTGTCCTATACCCTGGACACCTCCTTAGGTAGGGCTAGAGCAGAGTGTCCTATACCCTGGATACCTCCTTAGGTAGGGCTAGGCAAAGTATCCTATACCCTGGATACCTCCTTAGGTAGGGCTAGAGCAAAGTATCCTATACCCTGGATTCCTTAGGTAGGGCTAGGGTAAAGTATCCTAGATAGTACAAGTTGTGGTCAATTGATAGCGCAGATCATCAAAATCGTTTTTAAAAATAATTTTTTTTTTAAACCACATGGGGTCTAATGCAATGGGATAATTTGTGGGTCCTGGATTGTGACCCTCGTAGACGTTTATGTCTCCCCTTGTGCTGCATAAATACATGTATGTACATTTACAGCTAGCACAGACTTTGGAGGCTGAGGTTATAGCACCAAACTAGCACCAAACTAAATTCATCTTGAGTCGAACATTGTCTTACCTTCTAACCATTTTGCTGTGGTGTGTGTATGTATGTGCACACAGATCAGCACGAGATGAGATTTGGTGACCTGGTCAGTACTAGCAACCTGATTGAAGGCGAGCAAGTGACAGTGTCCACATCTAACACTGTGCTATGGACAATGTCGCACACACTGATCAGATCCATACAATAGCCAATTGCAGCGAGGGAGGCCCCTCCCCTCGGGAGCCCAGGTTGTTGTTGGCGTTCAATTTATTTACATACTCATACTCAACCCCTTCACATTCATTACCGAGCCACACCCACAATAATTGATAAAAGAGTACTTTGTATTATTATTATTTTATATTTTATATTATACCCCACAAGCTTGGCTTACTAGCATGTCAATTTCAGCAAATTTAATAATTTTAACCTCATTATTCGAGAGGTGGAAGATGTTCATTCGGAATTAGATTTCCCAACTTTAATTTTTAGTAATAATAATAAATTTATAGCCAAGTGCAACTTGGAAAGTTGACTAGTGGTAGCGCAATGGAGCTGGACAAAACTCAACCAACTCGTTATGCATTGAATCTCAACCAACTCGTTATGCATTGGACCATGTAGATGGAGTGTATCATGACAAAGTGATGTCCGACAAGTCAGAAAAATCAAAGTCATCCACGGTTACATTCATCACAGCTGACTGCTTGGCTCCTAGAAACAACAGGAACCAGCAACATCACTATACAAGCACACACAGAGGTAGTGTTACCTACTGTACGTACCTGTTTTTGAGGTCATTTTATTCTTTGCTGCTGAATTCCTAGGAACAAAAAGCATCGAGGATAACAAGAGATGCTGCTGAAGGTGTGCATATGGGGAGTAGGGCTGAAGGGGTACTGCTGAAGGCACATGCATGTGAGGAGTATGGCTGAAGGGGTACTGCTGAAGGCACATGCATGTGGGGAGTAGGGCTGAAGGGGTACTGCTGAAGGCATGCATGTGGGGAGTAGGGCTGAAGGGGTAGTGCTGAAGGCACATGCATGTGGGGAGTATGGCTGAAGGGGTACTGCTGAAGGCACATGCATGTTGGGAGTAGGGCTGAAAGAGTACTGCTGAAGGCATGCATGTGGGGAGTAAGGGGTACTGCTGAAGGCACATGCATGTGGGGAGTAGGGCTGAAGGGGTACTGCTGAAGGCATGCATGTGGGGAGTAGGGCTGAAGGGGTAGTGCTGAAGGCACATGCATGTGGGGAGTATGGATGAAGGGGTACTGCTGAAGGCACATGCATGTTTGGAGTAGGGCTGAAAGAGTACTGCTGAAGGCATGCATGTGGGGAGTAGGGCTGAAGGGGTACTGCTGAAGGCACATGCATGTGGGGAGTAGGGCTGAAGGGGTACTGCTGAAGGCACATGCATGTGGGGAGTAGGGCTGAAGAGGTGCTGCTGAAGGCATGCATGTGGGGAGTAGGGCTGAAGGGGTACTGCTGAAGGCACATGCATGTGGGGAGTATGGCTGAAGAGGTACTGCTGAAGGCACATGCATGTGGGGAGTAGGGCTGAAGGGGTACTGCTGAAGGCACATGCATGTGGGGAGTAGGGCTGAAGGGGTACTGCTGAAGGCATGCATGTGGGGAGTATGGCTGAAGGGGTACTGCTGAAGGCACATGCATGTGGGGAGTATGGCTGAAGGGGTGCCTAGCACTAGCACTCACATCTTTGAATAGTGTGGGATGGTTGAGATCGGATCGTTGCTGCTGCTCATGTCAAAACTATCCAAGGAAATGTTCTATTGAGAAACAACAGTAATATTAATATATATATATATATATATATAAATAAACCCATTATGCTAACGTCTGGAGGTGCTATTAGAACCACTTCACGGGCTGGAAGTCCAGGACCAGCCACTCCATTATAGGCCTGTAATAATTGGAACAGCAATACCCGTTTGTGTCCTAGCATACACAACACTGTACCTTGATGGGAGTGGATGACGTCCTTCCAGCAGGAGTGACAAACACGTCTTCCACACTGTCCTCCTCACTGCAAAATTAAAATAACAAACTTATTAAAATTTGCACGCAATAACTGATTTGGTAACATAATTATAGAGATGCATACTCTAGTTGTCAACCTACGTATGTATATAATTATGCTACTATATAGTAAAGTTTGTAGTGTATGTATATATATATATATATATATATTGTGGGGGGGGGAGGGGGGGGCACTTGCTAGTGTTTGCATCATGAAACTGGGACTGATGATTCTAAGTGATGCACACCATATTATTTTGCACTGACGTGAACATTTGTGTAGTTGCAATGAAGTTAATCAGAGGCAGCTCTAGGCGAGAATTTGTTTTGATGTGTAGCCAGTGCTCATCTGTTTGTCTGTTTGTATTTTCTCAATCCTCAGATTTTCTAAATGTACCCCAGAGGTTTTAAAAACACCTTTTCTAACTTGTTTGTTGTTGTTGTGTACATTACACAACAGCACGTGTCATGTCTTGTTGCTATTGCTGATTGTACCCTTGTAGGGTCAGCTACAGCCTCGTTCAAGGACTTGGTAACAGTTGCACAGGAGAACTCCAAGCTAAGCCCCTTTACACTTATTAACAGTTTCAGAGGAGAACTCGAACAGTTTCACATGAGAACTCTAAGCTACAGCCCCTTTACACTTATTAACAGTTTCACATGAGAACTCCAAACTACAGTCCCTTTACACTTGTAAACAGTCGCCCAGGAGCGAGAACTCCACCAACCAAACAGCGAGCACGGGCCATTTCTTCTGCTTGTAATACAGCACATGGGTCAGCTTGATTGCTTCGTCAATGAACCCTCCTTAAAGGTCACTCTTATTCCGCAAACAAGCAGATGAGCTGTGGCCATGCATTGGAACGCTTGGAGTCCTGTGGCACTAGAAGTTCTACAAATGCACCTGTTGTATGCAAGTTATGCATACCTGTTGTATGCAAGTTATGTGCACCTGTTGTATGCAAGTTATGCGCACCTGTTGTATGCAAGTTATGCGCACCTGTTGTATGCAAGTTATGCATACCTGTTGTATGCAAGTTATGCGCACCTGTTGTATGCAAGTTATGTGCACCTGTTGTATGCAAGTTATGCATACCTGTTGTATGCAAGTTATGCATACCTGTTGTATGCAAGTTATGCATACCTGTTGTATGCAAGTTATGCGCACCTGTTGTATGCAAGTTATGTGCACCTGTTGTATGCAAGTTATGCGCACCTGTTGTATGCAAGTTATGCATACCTGTTGTATGCAAGTTATGTGCACCTGTTGTATGCAAGTTATGCATACCTGTTGTATGCAAGTTATGTGCACCTGTTGTATGCAAGTTATGCATACCTGTTGTATGCAAGTTATGCATACCTGTTGTATGCAAGTTATGTGAGGGCAGAGAAAAGAGATCTTTGAGGAGGGGTTTTCACACCTACATTTTTTCGTGTCGCTGGTTTACTACTACCTTAGTGAAGGATTCAAGTCTTTTTGGAGCTAAGTTTGGCTGAAGCCACCATTTAAGCAAGTAAGAAGAAGCCACCATTTAATTGAGCAGGTAAGAAGAAGCTACCATTTAAGCAGGCAAGAAGAAACCACCATTTAATTAAGCAGGTAAGAAGAAGCCACCATTTAAGCAGGTAAGAAGAAGCCACCATTTAATTAAGCAGGTAAGAAGAAGCCACCATTTAAGCAGGTAAGAAGAAGCCACCTCTTAATTAAGCAGGTAAGAAGAAGTCACCATTTAAGCAGGTAAGAAGAAGCTGTCTATGTAAGTTTTGTTGAGTTATAGGCTTTTGGGTGTTTTTGGGGGGGAAGGGGGGTTGTGCCTGGCATTTTGAAATGGGGGTCAAACCACTATAGGGAGTGCTACTTAACTTTCCGCCACTAGTGCACAGTCACACAGGAGGGAGAGCCTCGCAGTATTCTTGTAGGAGCTAACACAGTCAAACTACTGAGATCAACATGAGAAACAGGCTCAGTGGCAGCACCAGCAAGGCAAAGGCTGAGAGAAAGGAAACAGTCTCAATTTGCTTAGAAAAAAGAGAGCAGGAACTCTGGTGAACAACAGGAAAGTCATGAGCAGCAAACAACAGCATCTAGACACAAAAGCTCCAGCATTCTTTCCTGTCTGCTACTGACCATGCAGCCAGTTCCCACCTACCCATTTTTCTTTCCTTTAGATAGATTCAAATCTGCTGCCATTTTCTCCACTTTCTCTTCACTATGATGTCTTTTTGCCATTGACCCGTTCATATTGCTTATGGATGAACATAATTATGGTGAGTATATAGGTGGCCAAAGATTCCATGCATGGCTCAATGCAGAATGTGACCATTTGCCTCGTTCAAAGGGCAGTAGAACAAACAAGTAATTTTGTGAGAGGGAAAAGGGGAAGGATTAGAGTGAGCTTACGTACCTGGAATCCCAAGGACTCTTAGCTGCTGATTGGTTGCCGTCTTTTCCTGCAGACTCCACTTTAATGCAGGGACTTGTGTGTGGTATGCTGTGTGTGCTGGCAGTAGGTGTGCTAGTGCTCTTCTCTTCTCTGCTCATCTGTTCTGGCCTCGTCTCTTCCGAGAGTTGATTCAAAGATGTGATGGCATCATAATGACCACCACCCAAACGATGAACTCTGCCATTCTCCTCCTCTTCCTCACCGTCATCACCATCGTCACTGTCGTCGTCCTCGCTGTCATCATCATCACCGTCATCGTCATCATCTGAAAGTGACTCGCTCTCATCAGGTCTGAATGAAATATCACAATGCAATACAACAAAGTCTTCATGGTTTCCATGGCACCCAACTGAACATTGGAGCTGCCCAACTCCGCTGTTACAGCACATGTGCTTGTAATTCCATCTGACGGAACATAAGGCCAGATAAAAACCATGTGTGTACCTGCTCTTGACAAGCGTGGGTTCCTTGTGAACCTTCCTTCCGTTGCCTGAAGTGGTGTCATCTGAACAAGGAATAGAAATACCAGTGAACACGGCAGTGAGAGACACTGCTGGTTTATTCTGCGCGTACCTGACTGGTACGAGACCACTTTGATTTTGGGTCTAGGTGGCCTGCCTACTGCACCCTTGCTAGCTAGAGCTGCAGACAGAAAGAACGATGACATTCATCCCACTGCACACAGTGGAGGGAGGGACATGCATACCAGATGCTGGCATCTCCTGTGGTTTGGACTTAATAATTACGGACACCGCTCTCTGTGGGACATTCTCAGCAACAGAGAGTCCACTTAGTTCCTCCACAAGTCTTTTCCAGTGCTCAGCAAAATGGTAGTGAATCTGCAGGTGCAAACAACAACAACAACACCAAACAACAAAAACTGCTTGCTGCATGGAATTAACTTGGAGATAAAGATGACCTTTAACCTGCATTTGTTGCTGCTGCTGTTGCTTCAGCAAGGACATCTTTTGTTTAAAGTCGCTGGTCTTCATCCCAACTGCGTCCTAGTATATAATGTAATAGCCAAACAGAGAGGGAAATCGTGATAGCTACCGATCTATGGCTCCACAGACACACCATATATGTACATCAAGCTTTCCCTTTGTGACACTATACGCATACTCTTAGTATTCTTTGTGACACTGCACGCATACTCTTAGTATTCTTTGTTATATGCATACTCTTATATTCTTTGTGACACTATGTACATGGATACTCTTAGTATTCTTGCTAAATGACATCTCCAAAACATTCCACACAAGAATCTCTAAGGCACAGGAATCCTTGTAGGCCGGACCCAATTTGACCAAGCCATGAACAATGATAATGGCTTGAGGATTTCTCCCAGGCCACCATTCCTATGTTATTAATGGCGCACAAATGTGAATGATGCTGACATATGATCCAACCTTAGCTATTCCTTTCTCGGACAGGGCTTCACAGAACAAGGCATAAGTTTGCTGCCTAATCCTTTCCACGTCCATGGGATCGTGCTGGTAGAGAGCTATGTGCAGAGCAGGCAGATGCATTCCATACACCACCACTTGAAGAAGCTTGTGACATAGTCAACTCACTTTTGACTGTTGGTCGATGGCTAAATGGACAGAACTGTTTCTTCCATACTAAGTCAACTTGATCCTTTTCACTTGAGAGTTCATCTATAAAATATTAAATTGGTTATTGATTCAAAACGAATATATATTTAGTACCATAGACCCAGTTGTTTTCAAGCCACTTTTGACATTTACAAATAAATAATAATAATAACAATAATAGTGTAATAATAATAACAATAACAGTGTAATAAAACAGTGTAATAATAATGTAATAATAATAATAACTTCTAGTACTGGTCATGGATTTTATTCCACATAATTAAAACAATGGAGAGCACTATTCATAATTTTTGAAATATGACTGGAGCTTAGGAAATTTAGAAGTATATTGTTGTTGTTTTTAAATACAATATATGTGACTAATCAATAGCTCCCATCAACCTTGCTACTTTCAAGCTGAGATCACATAGAAACACTAGTTCATTGGTTGTAACCACATCAAAAAGGCATAAATGTAAATTCAAGAATAAAATATGAAAGTGTTTGGAGATAGTCCCCCTTGAAGTAGCTACCCTTTGCTTCATGTCAAGCCCAACAACCACAGGCCAACCTCTGTTTCCAAAAAAGTAAAAAGTGTCTATTCCTAAATACACTTACCTCTTCTATTAAGAAGGACCTTGTAACAACAGCTATAATACCACCTTCACATGAAGACCTGCCAATGGATGCTTTCAACTCAATTGGCAATTGTGGAAGAAGAAAAAATTTGGGATGGGGGGGGGGGGCTGAAAGATTTCTTTGATCTCTTCACCAGCAGCAATACATTCTTGTGAAGGTCCCTGAGGACCAGGTGCAACTGGGCTTGAGGCAAGGAAGGATTGGTAAAGACTCATTCTACAAACTTTTAATTTTATGTGGTATAAGAATGTGTATATTGTCTATCATACTTGTATGAAGGATAAGATTTTTTGTGAGTTTACTGCAGATGTCGAGAGAAAAAGTGATTATGAAATCAACTGGATCTAGAGTATTATATATAAACCTGATTCAGACTCTTCACTCGGCAGGACCTGCTATATGTATTATCAACAGAAAAAACATCAACATTTATAGCAATTGTACGTGCCAAAACTTACAGCAATGTAGCGAGCTCTTGGTGAAACTGAAGGTGGTCGTTCGTGCTGCCTCACCACCCCATCATCATGCTCCTTTACATGTAGCTTGCAGGGGTGCATTTAATTAGAGCGACAAAAATCACTCGAGACATAAGCTTACTACTCTTAACTTACTACTGGTGAAGCTTCTCGGCTCTGTAAAGCTGCTAATTGGTCTTGATGAGTCTTCAACATTTCTTCCTGCTCGTTCACCTTCTGCCAACAAAGGATTCTGTATTGTAAGCAATCACTGGAATTGCATGACTCACTTGCTTCAACTCCCTGGTGCTGCTGATGTCGGCCCTAGAACCTTCTAGAACATTACTCTCCAGCACTTCAAGCTTGCAAATTGACTTCAGTGGAAGCAACAAGAAGGTTATATTAAACACACACAAACACGCATACACACTTCTTTCAGCTGATCTTTGTAAGTAGTGGATAAAGATTTCATTCTCTTGTTCCAAGATGCATCCTTCTTCTTCAGAGTAGTTTGCATATCCTGAAGCTGTGAAATACATTCATTCCCACTTAAAATGTTTCAATAGATAGTGTATAGTTAATGGCTTGCTTGTTGCTGTAGACTTTCTTTCAGGTCCTTAATCTCAGCTTTGGATTCGTTCAGCTGGTTAACTTCACCAAAAATAATTTCCTTGGCATCCTTCCCATTCGTACAACGCCGGGTGGAACAAAGTCAAGAAAGAAACAACAACAACAAAACAAGCCCCCCATGAGAAGTCAGTCCCAGACTTACCTCCAAATGTCCGATGTGTGACTGCTGCTTAGCTTGAGAGTTCGCAAGTTCAACTAGGTACCATACCATCCACCAAATATGCACCGTAATAGCCACCATGCATGCAACAATGCCCACCACAGAGCAACTTACTCTCTCTTTTGTGAAGGTCCTAGTTAAAAAAAGGGGGGGAATCCAGTATTAAAGTTAGACAACATAATATCCAATTTTCTCCTAACTTTTTCAAACTTGAGTTTTTCTTTGTGCAATTCCTCCAGTTCAGTTAAAATAGGCTTCTTAAACTCTTCCATTTCCACCTAAATAATATTCTCTGATTATTTAAGTCATCATAAATAAATCTTTTGGGGAAATAATTTGTTAGAGGTAATAGGTTTCAGAGTGCCGAATTTTCCATTAGCAACCAACAAAAATCACCCTCCCTCATGTGACAGTGCTAGCCTATGACTTATTAACACTGTCCAACCCATGTTGTCAACATGGTGGCCAGCGTAGAATGGTATTAGGTTGGAAACATACCGCCATTCTTTTCTTCTCCTTAGCCTTCCACTCTTCAAATTCTCTGACTTGAGCCTTTCTTGCCTTTCGTTCCTAACAAAAAGAACACAGAAAGTGTTTGATATTTGTGCTGCCCTTGTTGGTACCAGTAGCTCCAAAGTTGCTCACATACACTCGCATTACACACACCTTTTGCTGCATTTCTTCCCTCAGCTGTTTTTCAGATGTTTGGAGATGTTCTGTCATCTGCTTCAACAATCTAGCTTCTAAGTCTTCGTGAACTTTTCTTTAGAGAGAAATATATAATTAAAATGGTATGAAGAGTGAGGGGTTGGACACAGTGGCTTGCAAAAGAGCTAAGGTCCTTATATTTGGCCCTATATGGGTGGATTTCAAAATCAATCTCTTCAAACCTGGTGAGTGCAGCAAGTATTCCAAACCAGGCCCTGCCTACTAATTATAAATATGGAGTACGTGTGCATTATACTGTTTATTGTTGAGACACATATATACACCAATTATTATCCAATATTAAGGTCTTCACTCTTTCCCAAGCCACTGACCTATCCATCCTCTCAACAACATTTAAAAGCATTTGTTGACACAAAGATCATACGCATGAGAGGGCAACGATAGGTCCCTTAAAAAGGAGGGGGGGGGGGGGGGGGGGGGGAGGAGATAATTTCACTAGAATACCTTCAGATATCTGCTATGTGAGTATAATTTTACAAACAAACATTACCTGTTCTCCTTCTGCTCGCTATCAGGAACAGTTCTGAGCAAGTGATTGGGATGTCGTCGCTGCATATGCGAATGCAGATATTCGTGACTCACAAACTCGCGCTTGCACACACAGCACTGCAATTCAACACCAACAATTAGCACTATAATTAATGACAATGACTTCATAACACTGGAGTGGAGAGACTTCAGCGTACAGGATGGAGTCCCGTGGCCCCAGCATTGATCATTTCCTGGTATGCCTCGATCACTTTCCTCCGCTTACGATTCTCCTTCTTGACTTTCTTCAGGTCTTCGTCAGCCATTTTCTTCGCACTCAAAACCTTATGTAATTCCTGGAGGATAGAAAGTTTACACAATTCAACACATATATTAAATTACAGGACTCATATATACCCTGCCTATCATGAATATATTAATGAGCTATGTAGTTAGACATCGTGGCTTAGTAACTTTTGTGCATTGTGTACCATGTACTGTACTCTTACACTGCATAGTGCGGCAGAGTACTACAAGTGAAACTTTCACGATTCTAGTGCTGAAGTTTTTCTAGATAATATTTTCACAAACGTATCACGTGTATGTGAAAAACTACCAGCTATGGAGATGATAGCAATATATATATATATACACACATATATAAAATAATTATATATATAATTATATTCTAAGAGTTCACAATTTAGATAACTTTGTGAGTTGGTTTGTTCCTCATAATAATATAGTGGAATATTTCCCAGGGGCTAACGTTCGTGTTTTTCAAGAGTCCAATAGGCATGCAAAGGGCAGCAGATAATGCTGTGGCTTCCACTATGTAATTCATGAATACTTCCCCCACGAACTATTCTGTCAGTCACGATCTGTGAATATGTAACACCTCAAAAATACCCATCATTACAGTGTATACAAATTGCTGCTCATTACCAGTGGCTTGCTGATCCTGGTACAACACTTGTACAAGCTTCTTGGAATCTGCATTGGCACATGCTGGACTTCCGCTAAGATTCCTTGGTCACTCCTGCAGCCATAACAGCAGAGAATGGGCATCCAGTACATATACATGCAGACCTGAAGCACCCACTAAGAGCCATTGCAACAAACTTAAACCTTGGAGAGATGTTAAACTTCTTTAGAATAAAAGAAGACGGAAGCAGTGCAGTGCTATATACTGTTTGGCTGTAAGGAAGGTAAAGAGGGCGAACTTAGCTATGTAGTGTTCAGTTGTGGGCACATCAGCAGAGAAGAAAAAAGCTGAGAAGAAAAAAGCTGAGAAGAAAAAAGCTAGCTTTGAGAAGTGAACTGAATGCCCTAACAATCCCATACCATCCTTCCTGGCTTCTCTTTGCAACTGACATACAGGACTGATAGAAATGGTTGTGGTCAGAATGGAGCAAGTAAAAATAAAAAATGATTAATTTCTGTAGACTTTCTAGTCTACAAAAAAATAATGACATGAAATACTTCCATACAGAACATCTTAAAGCATGACTTATTCCATATCAATAAATGACTTTCACTGTAAACTTCCCCTCGCACACTGCTCAAGGTGCATGCTGGCCAACTGCTTGGTAGGTTGGAGGGCACAGAAATAGAATGTTCGAAGACACCTATCAATGTACCCATCTCTACTCCAATAATGGTGAAAATGATTTAGAATTAAAACATACTGGCTCTGCTATGTTGAATCTGGTGGCATTGCCGACCCCTCCCTTTAAGCAAAGGATCTGGCAATACTTGCATACCAAATTTGCTTTCTAAATGGATGGGTTTGCCGTAAATGATGTCAATGTGGGAGGGGTTGTAGCTGATGTGATAAACAGAGACGAGATAGGATGCCTCCTGCGTGTCCCTTTGGGCTGTGAAGCTGACCTCTCCTGCATACCGAAGGAAACAAAGTTCTGAATCTTTTGCTTCTATTCCTCATTAAAAGAAATAATGCAGAATGCATCATAGTCGCTTGTATCTGCACAGACCACCAGTAAGTTACGATTAACTTCCGCCACTTCTTCTCCACTAGGGAGGTAAGGGGTCCACTACATCGGACTAGTGTTGCACATGGTTCTGCAGAGACATTGCTGGAACCACCCACCTCGGCCCTCAGCAGTTGCTATGACATTTATCAACACTGGCCTACATTACAAACCCCCATCCAGAACACACCATCTCTAGTTGCTATTGTTGACTGTACCCATGTAGGTTCAGCTACAGCCTCCTTCAAGGACTTCTAAACAATTACATGGAGAATTCTACCAACCAAGCAACAGATGTTTTGGTAGAGGACCAGCTGTAGTCAAACAGTTGCCCTTGAGCAAAAACTCCAAAACTAAACAGCAGAACTGAGCATGAGTCATTAGTTCTGCTTATAATATGTAATCTTGACTCAATTACGATTATAAACATGAAGAGACCTTCCTATGCAAGGTATCCCACAGGAAAGCCAAGTTCAAGGGATTTCCATGCTTTCAATGTTCCTTTCTGTCTGGAGGTTTACTACCTAGTGAAGGTTACTACCTAGTGAAGGATTCAAGGTGAGTCTTTTGGGAGCAAACATTGGCTGAAGCCTCATTTACATATAGGTCTCTAACAAGCTGCCTATGCGAGTTGTAGCTGAAATAGGAGTTTTGATATATTTTTTGTTTGTTGTCTGCCATTTTGTGAAAGTGGCCCAATGCAATACATACAGTGTACTCCCTGCTAAATAAAGACAAGATTAATTAAGTCGGGGGTGGGAGGGAAAGGGGTTCAGTCAATCAGTTAAGCAACTACATGCTATGAAGCGGCCATTTTCTTGTTGACTGATTACATCATTATGCACTGACTTCTTTCTGAAGTCGAACACATCATGTATTAAACATACAGCACATTATGTAAGTTGCAACATGCACACGTACCTGGTGCTCCTGCTGCAGCCGTAGCTCAAGCGCTGTGATTTGATTGGCCAAATACTGCTGGCAGTGCTGCTCAACAGAGTAAGCAACAAAAATAATAGCTAGCAATAAATAGACACGCCCATATCCAAATATCCCCATTGCAAACACGCACCAACAAGTATTCAATAATCATCTGAGCCATTCTGAAGAGCTTGATGAAGTTAGGATCTAGTCCACGGAACTCCTGTATGCAATTAAAAAAAAATGTATTTAGCACTCTCAACTATTCATTTTCGCTCCCAAATTAATTCTCAATGATTGGTTATTTACGAACTGGATACTCCTACAATACTCACTGTTTCCACCTTGCAGAAGGCAATGTTCATTATATTGTCCTGAAGAACTTGAAAGTTCATCTCCCTGGCTATGTCATCAACATTTACTGATGCTGGAGAGAAAGGGGAGGGGCAGAAAAGAGAATCGTTTAGACATCTAGATTCAAAACTGTATAAAATGTTGTACCAAGCTTTCTCCAGTCCACTTGGCCCCCTCTCTTTCTAAAGGCAAAGCTACCTGCTTGTTGCGACAACAAGAGACAAATTGAAACCAACACACATAATAAGAATATTGTCAGGGTTACTATTGCCTTCTATTACATACCCTGTGTGTTGGGGAGACCGGGAGCTCCAGAGAAGTGGGTGTGGTCAGGAGGCATACGAACTCGATCACAATCACAGCCCTGCATCCTGCAGCAGTAATAGTTATTCACTGAACATATAACCAGAAATGTTGACCGTCATACTGTTTGATGATTTTGACATTTGCTGGGTGCAGTTTTACCGTGATCAGCTTGACCGACCACCAATAGGGTCAAATTCAATTTAACATTAACACTTCCAGATACAGAAGTAAACATGTAATTAGCAAATGTCAACTACCACCTCGCCTTATAAGGCAGAGTCACTGTTCCAGTTCAGAGGGGAGTTTTTTTTTCTGGGTCAGCATGAGGACAAACTGTATATAGAGTAGGTAGAATTATAATTGGCTATAATTGGAGTGATCTTATTTTCCAGACCCAGCCTGCTGAATTAAACTGGCTAACTTTTTCAGTGTGAAAGATGTAGAAAGACTTTCCCAGGTGTCTATTGTGGTGAGATAGAATACACAGCAAAGGACAACTCGACTACTTTATGCTGTTTCGTACAAGTGCAACAAGGGCCAACGAATGCACTCAGAAGTAGTGTGGTAGAATCAAACACTAAAGCTGGTCTGGTAGGCATCCGTAGGGAAGGATCATTACTGTGCCGCCCATTTAAAACCAGCTTGAACACAGGTTTCAGTCTAGTTACACACACGCTCTGTCAAGTGCTGGCTAATAGCAACATGCTCTATAATGCACACCCATTTTCCTATGGCAGAGACCTGGCAGATGATCAAGTCCAGATGATCAAGTCCAATTACAAGAAGCCAGCTTTGTGCATGTTAGCATGTCAGGTAGTACAGCACCTTGCCAGGTAATGAAGCTGGGTGAGCATTTGATGTTCTGTGTCCTGGGAGGGAGGTCAGTGAACATCTTCTGTCTCGGGTCCGAGTTTGTTTCATCAACAATATTTGTTTGTCTCAATGAACTCTCAGTCGACATAATAATCACCTTTTAAATATCAACTTCAAATTGTATTCACTCGACATTTCATTTCGAGTAGATGGCTCCAGCCTTCTAGTCGAAACATCAAGTGAATACAATTTGAAGTTGATTATTGAGAAGGTCATTATAATATTTGTTGCTTTTACATAGAAAGACAGTTTCTGCAAGTTTCCCTCACATCCCCACTGCACACAACACATGAAGCGAACATGTTGCAGCAGAGACCCTTCCCTAATGTAGTAGGTTCAATTTAAGGCCAAAAGGAAACAAATAGAAAGTCCAGGAGACCTGGTAAGGATAGCTAAAACTAGAGCTTACCATTGTTAGATCTTCTCTGACACCCCCAATTTTTTTCCTGAGTGGTCCTAGAAGCTACCTTGTACAGATCTGGTTACCCTTCCATTGACATCAGAAATAAAAATAACTAGCTAATTCTAATTTTTCTTTTTTTAAAAGAGCCAGTTCAGTTTAGCTTCTAAATGTGGTTCTGGGTTAATTTAATGGCTATATATGTAACCAAGGTAACCACTTTGTCAGCGACACGATTCGGATAAAGAGGCTGGTGGGCCTTCTCTATTATTACAATGGCAATACCCATATTACTGACTGCGCACCACTTACTGATGGTGTCCCAGGTGGAAATTCCTCCTTAACAGCTAGGGAACAGTTCCCTGCTCCTCCGAGTTGGATACTATTCGTCTTTGAACTTGGGGGCGGGGTCAGATTAAAACGCGGGCAAACAACGCCACTCGCACAGGTGCAGTTATAGATTATTTAGGGCTGGGCCAAAGCTTGTTGATTTCTGCCCTAGCAATAACGCATCACAGAGTAATGGTAAAGCTAGGCCGCATCAACATCACCGACATCCGCTCAGAGGGTTGTCCCAAAGTAACATTTTAGCAATCAAAAAACCCGCAAAAAAACCCCATCTCCTTTTAAGGGGGGCGGGTTGAAAGAGTGCTGTAAACGGTGGTTTACATTTAAAATACCATATCTTTGCTTTGCACACATTCATGCCATACCAAAATGTAGCCAATGCAGTATGTTTTCTGATCAGATGGTAATTTTTGCAACTGCAAGTTGGAATGTGAAGTAAAGTAAGTGCACCAAATCCGTTAAGTAAATTACTTACCAGCATCAAATATTGAATGGCTATAACAACTATGCACTACTACGTGACATTGAGATATGTTTAATATATATATTTTTAAGTGGACTTATCAGTCTAAAATTATAAACGCAAACACTAATAAAAAACCCTGTGGTTATGACTTTGAAGCTTCCTACACCTTACTACATGAACTTGATATATATAACTATGCTAAAGTTACATGCAGCCAAAGTGGGAGTCCTCAAAATCTGTGTGCCTGAACTGTTTGTAGTTGTGTTCCTGGATTGGAAAGTGTTATCTGTGGCTAGAGGAAACACTACTCATTAGGCGCTAAACCACAACTATAATTGTAGAGTAGGGCTTCCTCCAACAGATTTCAAATACTTTCCAATCGGGAACTAGCCAATTCAGGCACTCGGGTACCCCACTTTGGCTCCATATAACTTTAGCACCTTTTGGTGCGTAGGTAATACCAAAAGAGAGCCTAGAGATTTGAGCTATATATGAAGTGTCAGAATCTATGGAACTCCAAAGTCATAACCACTAATCACACTTTCCAGACATGCTCAGCACTCTTCCGCACCTCCCTCCCTTGGTTCCTGTACCTACGATGACTTCATAAACAACAAGCCATCGATTTTGAACATTAGCAGAGCCAGAAGTTGAACATAATCTTTATGACCACACTTGTAAGGTCATTCTATTTTCTCATTCTTTAAAATTGAAATGGTGGTCTGGAAGGTAGATAGATATACTTTATTTTATTTTAAGTGGACTTCCACCAAACCAATTCTCTCTAAAACCAACCAGACTAAATGAGTATATCCAGGTGGAGGTGATGTGCACTGATCTGGAAGTGGCCTGATATTATCAATTTTATGAAGGTGAAATTTTTGTTAGGCAAGCAAGCAACACCATTAATTATGTGTAACAATAATAATGACAAAACAACATGTTAATAATACACTCTCAATGAACTCTCAGTTGACATAATAACATTACAATAACCTTCTCAATAATCAACTTCAAATTGTATTCTCTCGATGTTTCGACTAGAGAGCATCTATATAGTCGAAACATCGAGAGAATACAATTTCAAGTTAGTTGATTATTGAGAAGGTTATTGCAATGCTAATAATAACTTGTCATATATATATTGTTAATTGTTCACACGCCCTTCAACGCTGTAATATAAATAGCAAATCCAAATATGTGCTATCAAAGCTCTACAGAGTCAACTGATCCTCATCAGTCCACAGTAACACTCTTTGCCAAATGCCTGGGACAATCAACCTGAAGAGAGAGAGAGAGAAAGAAAGAATGAAGAAAGGAAGAAAGGGAAAAAAAGAGAAAGAAGAAAAACAGTGAAACGATGTAAATCTACTATATATATATATATACTGCAGAGATTCCCTAAATTGGTTACTAAATTATATTGTATATACTACATAAGGTATATATATGTATACTATATACTATACACTATTACTATAAACTATATAGCATATATTCTATAGACTATATAGTGTATATATATATATATATACTATATATGTAAAATGGTAAAAGTAGAAAAGAGACAAGAGACAACGCTTTATTTGATTATGAGCATGCTTGCATTGATGCTGATAAAAATGGATTACAGTTAAACCATGAAGCCTGAGCAGCCCTAACAGTGCTTATAACTGCCACTAATAGTTCCTCTGCAGGTACATACATATAAACGCAATGGGGAAGGTAAGTACATGTACACTGATGAAGGGAATCTGGAGTCTGAGAAGAAGGATGCTATAGTAGCGATTCCGTATGGAGCAGGGTTTGAGTCAAGATGTTAGGAGAGTCTGCAGGAAATTCAACAGCAGAGTCGTTTCAGACCAGGAAGAACTCGAAGGGTACAGTGAAGGATGAATTACCAGCTAGTAGGTACTCATTGAGTTGTGTATTGCATCTCTTGCAGCTGTGGGTAGTACTACATTAGGGGAGACCAACAGAAGACTGGAGACCAGAGTGAGAGAACACCAAGATGCCTATAAAAAGAGAAGTCTGCAATTGCTGAACAAGCATGGGATCAATGGACATCCTATTTTGTGGGAGAAAGCCACCATCTTAGATCAGGCCAGAAGATTTAAGGAACTGCTAGTGAAGGTGGCATTACACATCAGCCTAGCACTACAATGTGAGCAATGCAAATGAGATTGTGGGATGGACTTATCTGGCTACTGGGGAGCCACTCTCAAGAGGCCGAACTTGAAACCATGCCCACCATACTATTTCAGTACTATATTAAGTTAGTGAGTCATAGTTTAGTTAGTTATTTGTTAAGTGGGTTGTTAATAGTGTTAGCTGTGCTAGAAGGAAAAAAATATCCAGCACACGTTTTGATTTCCTTTCCCCTCTCATTGCTGCCACATCAGGTAACATGCATCACACGTGTGCCTGGTTCACAAAGGCTAGAGCATCTAGCCGAAACGTCGAGTGAGTAAATTTAAAGTTGATAATTGAGAAAGTCATTGTGTATATAAATATATACATGAGTCCGATTAGAATATGGAGAGTTATTTCACGAGCTAAAGACAAGCTTGCAAGTGGAATGGACTTGCCATAATCCATGATGAGTGTGGTAAATTATTTATTAATATACTCATAATAATTTAGCGGTCAGTCTGCCTGACGGTTAGTTCTATGCATTGGTCGGCCAGTTGGACACCATCTATACCACACATTTAAGTCGCTATGACAGTATCTATCACCTCTTGGTTAACTCCTTTGTTAATTCTTGGAAAGAGTAGTTAGACTACGCGCACAAATAACCACTAGTGGAATATGGGAGAATATCTAATGCCATGCCTATAGGAATATACTACACTGAGCGTAAAATATATATATGCACACACATCAAAGGCTTCTAAGGCAAGGTGAGCCTGCAGCATTTTTAAAAATAGATAAATGGGTCAGGACATTATATTCATCTTGCGCAAAACGGACTCTTCTGCTGCAATAATTTCTTTAGAGTTTATCATCGCTAAGCACTAAAATTACGATCTAAAGAACTCCTAGCCAATCAAAGCTTGTCATATGTATTGGATCAATGTCTAAATCTTTTGAACTTTAAATTGCAATGCTATAGAGTTATAAGTTATAAGATTCTTCTGGAATCACCACTTGCACTTAATCAGTTTGAAATTTTATGTGGCGAGACAATTTTCAATCAGCTATCTCATGTTTATTTATCACACCTTCAAGTTGTTTCCGGCTAATATCCCGTATCCTAATCCTCCAGATCCATATATGGTCAGTAAGGTACAACACATTGTGCGAGTATCCCAGTTATCATGGAAACATTATGGTGTCACTTTGTCCTGCCACTTTGCCACGGCCTCTGGCATAATTAGAATATGTATTTGTATGTGATTGAAACTCGGTTTTACTTGATGGTGTGATAAGTTCGTTATTGGGCTGGTGTGGGGGTACAGATTATCTCTAGTCTACATGTATGAGCTCATACATGGCTTGGTGCATGGGTGCCTCACCAGGTACGAGCTCGTCAACTAGAGATAATTGGCATCAATATGCACCCCTTGTCACCTGGGGAAATAGAGAACACTAGAGACTAGAATTAGTTCTGCCGCCACTCGAGAGGTAGCAGTTAAAGGTGCTCATCACAGCCACCTTCTCGCCAAACATCATCACAGCCCAACAAATTTACTAAATGTGCACGTGAGGAGTGCTTGTTGCATTCCAATACCCAAGCATCTATGTAGTTACACTGGCTTTTGCAGCTAATACGCTCTGTCAACTCAGAGGGGACTTGCTTGGAGGCACACCTCACTACAAGAGGCACACCTCACTACAAGGAGGGTAGCAAACGGGTAGCAAACAGCTCCAGGAAAATTATAATGAAATGAAATCCATTATTTCAGCTTAGCATTACTAGATTACATTTCTCTAGCCACTGTCCTAGCCCTAGCATAGCTGAAGGCCTAATACAGTCAGTGCTGACCTGTACTTACATAATTGATGTTATCATGAGGTTGTAACGGTGGATGGTAATATGGAGAAGTAGCCAGGAATTGTTCCTTACAGAACTAAGACGTGATATATCGATCTTTTAACCGGTTTTACCTCCCTGACCCTGGATGCTGGACACACTGTGGTTACCCTACAGTAGCTACAGAGTCCAGATTCCAAACCTTGCACTTTAAGGAAATCAAGTGAGCTCGCAGGTATGTATATTACATGCATAGTGCATTTTGGGGATATTTGCAAGACCAGACACCAGGAAGAAAACCCACTATATAACATGTACACAGCTGCATATAGCCATATGTCCAGTGATGCATGCGAAACTGAACCATGGAAAGATCAATAATAACAACAACAACAACAATAGTAATTATGAACAAAAAAATTAATATATATATATAAATCAACAAATAAATAATAAATAAAATAACAATAAAATACTTTGACTTGGACTAGGACCAAAAAGACTCACATCATATCCTCGAAGAACTGCTATGTGGAAGGACAATAGCTGCAATGGAATGACGGTAAGAATTCCTTGCAAGCAGTCCACAATCTCGGGCACCTTGAGGACACAGTCCACTTTCTCGTGCAGCTCAGTGTCGTTCTCCCCACATATAAGAATTGGATGACCCTGGGACAATAAGTCATCATCGCGTTAAACAAGAGGGGGATAGATGTGGAACATTTCTCCTAGGCCTGTAGACCGACATTGTCTCATGCGGTGGACTTTTTACCAGTCACGAGGCTGTTGAAGAGTGGTCAGACATGCTAGCTTGTGAAATTAAACCCACCCTGCCCCCAGGATTCTGGAAGGACCAATGAACTCATGGCCACCAACGGGAGGTATTGTCATACGTTCAAAAGACTATTGATTGTACAATACCCAAGGGTACGAGAAAGGGTACGAGAGCATTGTTCGTTTCCCTTAAGGAATAAAAATTGACACAGCACTTCTTAGTCCAGCAATTTTACATGCTTGGCAAGGCGCTGACCGCACTTTTTAACAGTGAAAGCTAAAGGGCATGGGTCTGCAAAAAGCCTGACCGATGGGGAAAACCTGTTTTAAAGCAAATATATCATATAAGAGAATAATTGACGGAGAAGAAGTTGAGTGGTGTTCAGCACGGAGCAGAGCTTGGCAGAGCTACAAGGGAGGCTCCTCAAGTGCTGAGGGCAAGTCAGTCATTTGTGATGAAGCACTTTGTACAACCTCTGATTGTATACTTGAGCCCTGATATGCAGTGAGCGGGTCCCGTCTATCAGATGGCCGGTGTAGAATGCAAAGTGTCTGTCTTGTTGCACCACGCACCAGCAGAGGGCATTCATTTCGCGAGTGTTTCCCCTTACCTCGGAGACACCAGCAGTCTAATCACAAGCACAGCTAGTGCTACCACCATCGTGCTAACAGCATCACACCTACTACTTTTAAAATGTTGTTTTTCCACCAAACTAATGCGGGCAAATACAGAAATACACTACGATGATACGCATGGCATGGTTATAGAGGGGGGCACTCTTTCAAAGTTGAACAATTGCCATCACAAAGCAAAAACTGTCCCCGAGTTCAAGTCAATGCATACACGATGTTCTGGTGCCTGACAGAGAAGCCGCACATGCACAAACTAAACATGAATTAGGTTTGTTATTTTTGTTTTGTTTGTTTGTGGATTAAATGGTGTCCATAAATACGTTCTAAACTCACGGAACGAGCTGCAACCTGCTCCAAGGCGTTGAGGCATTTCTGCAAAAAATTAATAAAAAGAGAGTGTCAAAAAGGCATGGACTTGAACTGCTGTGATCTGGCGGACACACATGGCTTGTGGAAGGTGGGGTAATGAAAAATTAAATAGGAATGTCTCCAATAGCATATATAATCCCCCCCTTTCCTAATAGGGACATGGTAACATTGGGATGTGGGTGTGGTTGTCAAAATGGAATTCACTAGATAATTCAAAATGTTCATACTTGACAATAGTGTGTGATAGGACACACCAGCACCGGCCTGCCAGTGGCAAGGTTTTATACAACTAGTGAGCGATAGGACGCACCAGCACCGGCCAGCCAGTGGCAAGGTTTTATGCAAACACGAGCATCAGGATCCAAGTAACAGGTCACATATCCATACCAAGTCTTACGGGTGCCAGCCCCACTCCCACCTTCCACAAGCAAAGGGCACAGTTCAAATGAATGCTGTAACAACAACAACCACCACGCTAAATGCAAGCCCCACAGTGTAGGTGTTGTCCTTGGTGATGATCATGATGCATGGCATGTCGCTATCGATCATCGCAAGAGGGCCATGCTTCAACTCCCCACTCAAGATCCCTTCTGAGTGCATGTACGTCAGCTCCTTGATTTTCTACACAGCCACAGAGAGAGAGAGCACAAGTTAGCAAACACATACCACAATAAAGTCACACCAATAACTATTCGTAAATACCGACCCTAATATTATGCAAAATCTCCATTTACCAGGCGGAAAATAATTCTCATTTATCTGTGACCCATATACGCCTCCTTCATCTTTGACGCAACATTAAAAAGTGACATAACTATTCTCTCACCACGTCCAGGCACGACTGAAGAACTGCTTGGCTGTGCCGTCTAAAGTGAGATAGCTAAAGTAATAAGTATACTACACCTGTCATGGAGATTAATCCATCGAAAAAGAAGGGAGTTTCAGTAGCAACAAGTCATCTCTCTGATTGCAGAGGCCAGAGTAGTAAGAATCGCTAGTCACATGCACACACAGAAGATGGATTACAGAAGTCAGCAATGAAGCAGATCAGAATGATGCATACGGTATAAATAAATAGTACACAGCTTGTGTGAGAAGGATCCGGGGGGAAAAATCGGTCAATTGTACAAAATTGATTCATTGGATGGTGTCAAGGAGCTCATAAATTACCCACATTGAATCAGCTCATAAACCTACCCTGAACACAAGTATGAAAGCCTGAAGGTCGAGGCCATGCATTAGTCGACTGAAAGATAGAGGCAGGATTTCATACGGGGGGGGGGGGGGAGGGGGGAGGGGAAAGAAGAATATCCTCATCAGTTCTGGTCCCTCTATGGCAATCTTCATTAACCTAGACAGGTTATAATCAGATAGGTGATTTTTAAGCCTGGTCTTGATCATTTTCATGTCACTGAAAGATCGCTCCACTGTTGCAGTCCCGATTGGCAGGACCAAAATGATATGAAGGAGGGCAAAGGTTTGTGGAAATATGCTTCAGTAGCTTCCATTGACTGAATTACATCTGACATGCTAGGAGGTTTTGCTAGCTTCTTCTAATGCATTATCAACTCCTTTTCTTTGAATTACTTTATCAGAAAATCACCCCTAGATGTTGTCAATCAAAACATCAATGTATGGGATGGCAATGTGATCAAGATACTCCGTTGTATTGGTGATGGACATGAATCTTGAACGGGCTGATCAAGAAATATGTCTTCCTATATCTATGCCATACTCAGTCTCTAACTTTGTACAAGTTAATTTAGTGGAAGAACACCATTCTGCTTTTCATTCTTCAGTGACTTCAATTCATCAAGTGTACACGTCAATAAAAACTGTAACTGACTGAAATCAGCCACTTTCCTTTGCATGGAAGATTCATTCTTGCCAAGATGTCAACAACCTCTGAAAGAAAGCCAATACTGGCTATTGCAGTGAAGGTAGCAAGAAGTGTACTCGAGCCGAATGCTTCTGCATTACCTGTGGTCTCATAAAGTTGTTGCAGGTGGTTATAAGAGCAGGAAGGTCCGTTCGAATTGCTCTCATCCACCTCTATTCGAAAGCCAATGCGTAATGTGAATACTAATTACCTCTAGCTACAGAAGTCATTTCAATGGTAATTCACTTCAAAGACAGCACATGGCATGAAAGTGGGTGTGGTCATGGAAAGGGCGTGTCCCAGTCTAGTTGTGGCCCCACCTACAGAAAAATCCTGTATGAAATTCTGCGAGGCCATGCATTAGTTAACTGTAATAGATCGAGGCCATGCAGACTTTGAAAGGTCGAGGTCTTGCATTAGTCGACTGTGAAAGGTCGAGGCCTTGCATTAGTCGACTGTGAAAGGTTGAGGCCATGCATTAGTCGACTGTGAAAGGTCGAGGCCATGCATTAGTCGACTGTGAAAGGTCGAGGCCTTGCATTAGTCGACTGTGAAAGGTCGAGGCCTTGCATTAGTCGACTGTGAAAGGTCGAGGCCTTGCATTAGTCGACTGTGAAAGGTCGAGGCCATGCATTAGTCGACTGTGAAAGGTCGAGGCCATGCATTAGTCGACTGTGAAAGGTCGAGGCCTTGCATTAGTCGACTGTGAAAGGTCGAGGCCTTGCATTAGTCGACTGTGAAAGGTCGAGGCCTTGCATTAGTCGACTGTGAAAGGTCGAGGCCATGCATTAGTCGACTGTGAAAGGTCGAGGCCATGCATTAGTCGACTGTGAAAGGTCGAGGCCTTGCATTAGTCGACTGTAAAAGGTCGAGGCCTGGCATTAGTCGACTGTGAAAGGTCGAGGCCATGCATTAGTCGCTGTGAAAGGTCGAGGTCTTGCATTAGTCGACTGTGAAAGGTCGAGGCCTTGCATTAGTCGACTGTGAAAGGTCGAGGCCATGCATTAGTCGACTGTGAAAGGTCGAGGTCATGCATTAGTCGACTGTAAAAGGTCGAGGCCTTGCAGACTGTGAAAGGTCGAGGCCTGGCATTAGTCGACTGTGAAAGGTCGAGGCCATGCATTAGTCACTGTGAAAGGTCAAGGTCTTGCATTAGTCGACTGTGAAAGGTCGAGGCCTTGCATTAGTCGACTGTGAAAGGTCGAGGCCTTGCATTAGTCGACTGTGAAAGGTCGAGGTCATGCATTAGTCGACTGTGAAAGGTCGAGGCCTTGCATTAGTCGACTGTGAAAGGTCGAGGCCATGCATTAGTCGCTGTGAAAGGTCGAGGTCTTGCATTAGTCGACTGTGAAAGGTCGAGGCCTTGCATTAGTCGACTGTGAAAGGTCGAGGCCTTGCAATAGTCGACTGTGAAAGGTCGAGGCCATGCATTAGTCAACTGTGAAAGGTCGAGGTCATGCATTAGTCGACTGTGAAAGGTCGAGGTCATGCATTAGTCGACTGTGAAAGGTCGAGGTCATGCATTAGTCGACTGTAAAAGGTCGAGGCCTTGCAGACTGTGAAAGGTCGAGGCCTGGCATTAGTCGACTGTGAAAGGTCGAGGCCATGCATTAGTCGACTGTGAAAGGTCGAGGCCTTGCATTAGTCGACTGTGAAAGGTCGAGGCCTTGCATTAGTCGACTGGGAAAGGTCGAGGCCTTGCATTAGTCGACTGTGAAAGGTCGAGGCCTTGCATTAGTCGACTGTGAAAGGTCGAGGCCTTGCATTAGTCGACTGTGAAAGGTCGAGGCCTTGCATTAGTCGACTGTGAAAGGTCGAGGCCATGCATTAGTCGACTGTGAAAGGTCGAGGCCTTGCATTAGTCCACTGTGAAAGGTCGAGGCCTTGCATTAGTCGACTGTGAAAGGTCGAGGTCATGCTTAGTCGACTGTGAAAGGTCGAGGCCTTGCATTAGTCGACTGTGAAAGGTCGAGGCCATGCATTAGTCGCTGTGAAAGGTCAAGGTCTTGCATTAGTCGACTGTGAAAGGTCGAGGCCTTGCATTAGTCGACTGTGAAAGGTCGAGGCCTTGCATTAGTCGACTGTGAAAGGTCGAGGCCATGCATTAGTCGACTGTGAAAGGTCGAGGTCATGCATTAGTCGACTGTAAAAGGTCGAGGCCTTGCAGACTGTGAAAGGTCGAGGCCTGGCATTAGTCGACTGTGAAAGGTCGAGGCCATGCATTAGTCGACTGTGAAAGGTCGAGGCCTTGCATTAGTCGACTGTGAAAGGTCGAGGCCTTGCATTAGTCGACTGTGAAAGGTCGAGGCCTTGCATTAGTCGACTGGGAAAGGTCGAGGCCATGCATTAGTCGACTGTGAAAGGTCGAGGCCTTGCATTAGTCGACTGTGAAAGGTCGAGGCCTTGCATTAGTCGACTGTGAAAGGTCGAGGTCATGCATTAGTCGACTGTGAAAGGTCGAGGCCTTGCATTAGTCGACTGTGAAAGGTCGAGGCCTTGCATTAGTCGACTGTGAAAGGTCGAGGCCTTGCATTAGTCGACTGTGAAAGGTTGAGGCCTTGCATTAGTCGCTGTGAAAGGTTGAGGCCTTGCATTAGTCGACTGTGAAAGGTCGAGGCCATGCATTAGTCGACTGTAAAAGGTCGAGGCCATGCATTAGTCGACTGTGAAAGGTCGAGGTCATGCATTAGTCGACTATGAAAGGTCGAGGCCTTGCATTAGTCGACTGTAAAAGGTCGAGGCCTTGCAGACTGTGAAAGGTCGAGGCCATGCATTAGTCGACTGTGAAAGGTCGAGGCCATGCATTAGTCGACTGTGAAAGGTCGAGGCCTTGCATTAGTCGACTGTGAAAGGTCGAGGCCTTGCATTAGTCGACTGTGAAAGGTCGAGGCCTTGCATTAGTTGACTGTGAAAGGTCGAGGTCATGCATTAGTCGACTGTAAAAGGTCGAGGCCTTGCAGACTGTGAAAGGTCGAGGCCTGGCATTAGTCACTGTGAAAGGTCGAGGTCTTGCATTAGTCGACTGTGAAAGGTCGAGGCCTTGCATTAGTCGACTGTGAAAGGTCGAGGCCTTGCATTAGTCGACTGTGAAAGGTCGAGGCCATGCATTAGTCGACTGTGAAAGGTCGAGGCCTTGCATTAGTCGACTGTGAAAGGTCGAGGCCTTGCATTAGTCGACTGTGAAAGGTCGAGGCCTTGCATTAGTCGACTGTGAAAGGTCGAGGCCATGCATTAGTCGACTTTGAAAGGTCGAGGTCATGCATTAGTCGACTGTGAAAGGTCGAGGCCTGGCATTAGTCGACTGTGAAAGGTCGAGGCCTTGCATTAGTCGACTGTGAAAGGTCGAGGCCTTGCATTAGTCGACTGTGAAAGGTCGAGGCCATGCATTAGTCGACTGTGAAAGGTCGAGGCCTTGCATTAGTCGACTGTGAAAGGTCGAGGCCTTGCATTAGTCGCTGTGAAAGGTCGAGGCCATGCATTAGTCGACTGTGAAAGGTCGAGGCCTTGCATTAGTCGACTGTGAAAGGTCGAGGCCTTGCATTAGTCGACTGAAAGGTCGAGGCCTTGCATTAGTCGACTGTGAAAGGTCGAGGCCTTGCATTAGTCGACTGTGAAAGGTCGAGGCCTTGCATTAGTCGACTGTGAAAGGTCGAGGCCTTGCATTAGTCGACTGTGAAAGGTCGAGGCCATGCATTAGTCGACTGTGAAAGGTCGAGGCCTTGCATTAGTCGACTGTGAAAGGTCGAGGTCATGCATTAGTCGACTGTGAAAGGTCGAGGTCATGCATTAGTCGACTGTGAAAGGTCGAGGCCTTGCATTAGTCGACTGTGAAAGGTCGAGGCCTTGCATTAGTCGACTGTGAAAGGTCGAGGTCATGCATTAGTCGACTGTGAAAGGTCGAGGTCATGCATTAGTCGACTGTGAAAGGTCGAGGCCTTGCATTAGTCGACTGTGAAAGGTCGAGGCCTTGCATTAGTCGACTGTGAAAGGTCGAGGCCTTGCATTAGTCGACTGTGAAAGGTCGAGGCCTTGCATTAGTCGACTGTGAAAGGTCGAGGCCTTGCATTAGTCGACTGTGAAAGGTCGAGGCCTTGCATTAGTCGACTGTGAAAGGTCGAGGCCTTGCATTAGTCGACTGTGAAAGGTCGAGGCCTTGCATTAGTCGACTGTGAAAGGTCGAGGCCATGCATTAGTCGACTGTGAAAGGTCGAGGCCTTGCATTAGTCGACTGTGAAAGGTCGAGGCCTTGCATTAGTCGACTGTGAAAGGTCGAGGCCTTGCATTAGTCGACTGTGAAAGGTCGAGGTCATGCATTAGTCGACTGTGAAAGGTCGAGGCCTTGCATTAGTCGACTGTGAAAGGTCGAGGCCTTGCATTAGTCGACTGTGAAAGGTCGAGGCCATGCATTAGTCGACTGTGAAAAGCATGACTTGATTGAAAGTCCATTTTTGATCAATTGATATCATTACACTCTCTCTTTCCCTCTGATCCTTTCACACAAACACACACACGTCCTTACCAAAGCTCCCTCCAGGCATGTTGCATAATTGAAGCCTCTTCCCATGACAATCAGACTTTTCTTGTCACAGATTTTTTTAGCCAGTTTCAATATTTCAGCATCCAGAGAGAGAGTCTTGTTGATCAAGGCTGTACATATGTGCACACAAGCATATGAAAAGTTCACTACTGCTCCTCAAATGTATGTTAGTCAGAATATAAAAGTTCACCATGTTTACATCCACTAAAACGAAAAAATCTTATGTACAAACTATAATCAGCATGACCAGGAGATGGCTTGTGATTTACAATATCAAGAAGCAAATTAAGTCATTGCCAAGTCATTGGAACATTGGAGCCTTCTGGTAATAAAATAGTTGCAAATGGACTTATGGTTAGTATTGTGGTGGAACGAAGGAGATACGACAAGATCCTTAAAGACAAATTTAATGGATTTTATCTGTTTTGGGAGTTTATGGTTTACTGCCTTAGCAAAACCAGTGTTTAGGAGGCTAAGATGCTGCCAGAGAGAGTTCTAGCTAACACATATGTTTACTATACCTTAGCAAATCCAGTGTTTAGGAGGCCAAGATGCTGCCAGAGAGAGTTCTAGCTAAGACATGTTTACTATACCTTAGTGTTTAGGAGGCCAAGATGCTGCCAGAGAGAGTTCTAGCTAAGACATGTTTACTATACCTTAGCTATACCTTAGCAAAACCAGTGTTTAGGAGGCCAAGATGCTGCCAGAGAGAGTTCTAGCTAACACATATGTTTACTATACCTAAGCAAAGCCAGTGTTTAGGAGGCCAAGATACTGCCAGAAAGAGTTCTAGCTAAGATGTTTAGCAAAACCAGTGTTTAGGAGGCCAAGATGCTGCCAGAGAGAGTTCTAGCTAACACATATGTTTACTATACCTTAGCAAAGCCAGTGTTTAGGAGGCCAAGATACTGCCAGAAAGAGTTCTAGCTAACTATATGTTAGCAAAGCCAGTGTTTAGGAGGCCAAGATGCTGCCAGAGAGAGTTCTAGCTTAACACATATGTTGTTGTGGTTTGTGTGTTTTGGCGTCTGCCATTGTAAAACAGGGTCAGACCAACATAGCGAGTGCAGCAATACTCCAAGCATGTGTACATGCACCTTAAAAATATACTTTTGTGAGAGTATTGAATCCATATAATGAATAATTAGTATATATCTATTACCACTATTATTGTATTGCATAGTGAATAGTATAGTAGTATACATAAATCTATTACCACTATTATTGTATTGCATAGTGAATAATTAGTATAAATCTATTACCACAATTATTGTATTGCATAATGAATAATTACAGGCTGTAAAAACATTGCAACAATACAAGAATCATAATATCTAATTGGTGCTCACAGTGAAGGCACTTGAGTCCATCAATGATCTCCTTTCTCCTTGGCACCATGCTCAACCTGTCCTCACTCATTTTCAATGCAAACATGACGATGGCCAGAATCTGACTCGTGTAGGCCTGCAAGAACATTACAACATCAACAGCTTGGCATCAAGCAGTTAGTAACTGAACATGTATCTATTGCTGGAAAGGCTGGTATATAAGCAGGGCGCTTACAGCATCAGCCAGTAAGATAATGGCTGCTTATAGCATCAGTCAGCAAGAAAATGGTCAGTTATAGCATCAGTCAGCAAGAAAATGGCTGCTTATAGCATCAGTCAGCAAGAAAATGGCTGCTTATAGCATCAGTCAGTAAGAAAATGACTGCTTATAGCATCAGTCAGCAAGAAAATGGCCGCTTTTAGCATCAGTCAGTAAGAAAATGGCTGCTTATAGCATCAGTCAGTAAGAAAATGGCCACTTATAGCATCAGTCAGTAAGAAAATGGCCACTTATAGCATCAGTCAGCAAGAAAATGGCTGCTTGTAGCATCAGTCAGCAAGAAAATGGCTGCTTGTAGCATCAGTCAGCATGAAAATGGCTGCTTGTAGCATCAGTCAGTAAGAAAATGGCTGCTTATAGCATCAGTCAGCAAGCAACAGAAAATAGCTAGCCCCTCCTACCTCTGTATAAGAGGGAAGGAGTGACGGGATAAAGAGAAAAGGTGAGGAAATGTGAACAAACAAATGATTATTATATGATGTTTCAGAAACAAGCCAAAAAAATAGGCGTATCCTAACCACTCACCTTTGTACTTGCCACTCCTATCTCGGGCCCAGCATTGATGTGAATGCCGCAGTGTGTTTCACGGCTGATGGAACTGCCCACAGTGTTGGTCACACCGAGAACCAGAGCTCCTCTCGACTTGCAATAGCGGAGAGCATTCAAGGTGTCTGCTGTTTCCCCTGAAGACAACATGGAAAGAGATCATGCAAGCCAGTAGCCTGAGCAGTGGCCTTCATTAGGAAATTCATCACATGTATTTGATTAGTGTGTGATTAGTGTGGGTTGTCCATTACACTGCATACGTGGTAGAAGCCAAACCCTGCTGCTGACCGATAACAGAAAATTTTAAACCCACTGAAGACACTTCTCTCTATGCATCTCTTTTCAACCCATGCAGCTTCGTGACTTGTTCTAGTGACAAGGATGGTCAACTGTTACTACCCTCACTCTAATAGCATAGTTGGTTGGCACATCTACCCACCACACACAGTGCAGTAATGGACTTGGGTGTTGGCATACAGTGTCATGATGTAGGCATACACAGTAGAACCCAAGTTATCTGGAAGACTAGAGGCTAGGGACTAACTATCTTGGATAATGGATAACTGAGGTCCCCATTAGCTGAAAGTAGCCCACTATTTATGTATTGATATGCATTAGTTACCCACCCAAGATCTACAAGCATGCTGCAGGATGTCTGAAAGCCCTCCTCCTAAGAAGCTTAATTATCTAGGCCTATTGTTATCTAGCAGACTATTTAGTGAAACTATTCTTGAGAGTTGCCTTTGGATGTATAGCTCTTGTGCTGGATGCCCACCAACAAAGTTATAATGAAAAAGTTACAGAACTTGGTTAACTTGTTCTGTGGTTATAAGACTACTAGCAGCTGCTAAGACTGCAGTATCTTAGTAGCTACAGGTATAGCCTCCACACCAACTCTAATTGTCAGGTGGCCCTTCTCCTGCCATGTGCAGGTCCTGATAGTGGCTACAGGTCCTGATAGTGGCTACAGGTATGGCCTCCACACCAACTCTAACTGTCAAGTAGCCAACTGTCAAGTAGCCCTTCTCCTGCCATGTGCATACAACTGGAGTCCTGATAGTAGCTACAGGTCCTGATAGTAGCTACAGGTATGGCCTCCACACCAACTCTAACTGTCAAGTAGCCCTTCTCCTCATACAACTGGAGTCCTGATAGTAGCTACAGGTCCTGATAGTAGCTACAGGTATGGCCTCCACACCAATTCTAACTGTCAAGTAGCCCTTATCCTGCCATGTGCATACAACTGGGGTCCTGATAGTAGCTACAGGTCCTGATAGTAGCTACAGGTATGGCCTCCACACCAACTCTAACTGTCAAGTAGCCCTTCTCCTGCCATGTGTATACAACTGGAGTCCTGATAATCAGAGGTTCTTGTCAGAATTGTACTCATCCAGTCACAAGAGACACCCGAGAGGTCATCGTGGAGTTTAGCAGCTGTCACACTATGGCTCAATCCAGTAGGCTCGGTGTGAATGAAGAGGTTGTTTTAATTATAGGCCCTCGTAGCTCCACCTACTTGGTATGTATGGTTCATACCCATGCAGACTCAGCAATAACCTGTCCACCGACCTAACTTCTGGTAACTATGGCAAGGTCATGAAGCACAAAGCATTCCATGAATGTTTTCCTGCCACTTAAAACAAAACAAAAAAATAATTCCATAAACTCGCACTTCATCAGATAGACCCTATTATACCTATCATAACAAGATGATGTGCAACAAATAGAACTAAATTTAAACATTATTGTACATACCATAAATCTGGAATTTTTTGTAATTGATAATTCTTATTTTATTTTATTTTTTAAGTCCTACAAGTCCTACATATTAACACAGGACATTTAAATAACATGAAATGGTAAGGTATCATTATCTACTGCTACTCGAGATTGTGCACACACGCACATGCACCAGTTGGGACAGAGAAGAGAGCTAGCTTCTAAAAGTACTGGAAATATGTCTCTCCCAAAATATTTGCTGTTAAGAAAATGAACACAGCTTTGACACGTTTCTAGGTACAGGTCCTATAATGATGCCACTCTTTGTTCACTGTACACTGTAGTGACCTCGTGGGTGAACAGGGTCTCTCCCACAACCCCAACTGCTGTTTTCCACACCCCAGCTCTACAAACACGATAGTCTCTTTACAGCATGGCCTAGCAATCTCATCCATAGCTCTTCACTTCAGAAGTCGATCACACATTGTCTCGCGGTCAGTCACGCAACAATAATTTGCAGATGCTCTATAAAAAATAATGACACGAAATATTCTCACCAAGGATAATTTTAAGGGGAGACGATAATTTTTTTAAACTTGTGGTTACAGCTTTAGAGCTCCGTAGATTCTGCAAACTTCACGGTATGGACTTGATATATAGCTCAAAAGATAGGTCTCTCTGTGTGCTCTCTTTTGATACTAAAATATGTTTCATACTTTTCATAGGTATAACTATAGGCAAGTTACTAGACCCTAAAGTGGAGGGACCTGTCATGACAAATTTGGTCCCCATATTTGGTTCCAACTGGAACTTTTTCTTTAAAAAATATGTTCCCCCTGGAACTTTTTACTTGAAAAAAAAGTTCCCTCTTGAAAAATAAAGACCCCCTTTTATATTTCATCAACCTAGGGCTAGGGCTAGGTTGTTCCGAGGGGGAACAACTTTTGGGGGGGGGGAACAAATTAAACGTTACAGACCTCAAAAACCTGCATCCCAAAAACCTCATCCAGAATAACTCCAGATTGCTAAGTGCAAAAAAAATATTGGCTAGAAGGAAGCCCTAGAGCATGCAATCACCTTTTTCATTAGGCGTTAAAATTTTAGTACGTGGTCAAGCGCGTGTGGAAAATTGATTACATTGATTTAACTTGCCTATAGTTATACCTATGAAACATATTTTAGTATCAAAAGAGAGCACACTGAGATACCTATCTTTTTAGCTATATATCAAGTCATACCTACCATGAAGTTTGCAGAATCTACGGAGCTCTAAAGTTGTAACCACAAGTAAAAAAATAAAAATAATAAATGCAATCGCCCCCCACTTAAAAGTCGTCCCCCACTTAAAAGCACAAAATATTCCAGATTTAAGGGTGGCTGTAAAGATGTGGTCCCATATCATAAATCAAGCAGACATACCTGACTGGCTTACGCAGAAAACAACGTCATCCCTAAATATCGGAGTGCTACGATCGAGAAAGTCTGACGCAAGTTCCACCATTACAGGCAATTCTGTCAGCTCCTCCAGAATCTGCCGAGTCTACAAAACATAATCATAATAGTAATAATAGTAATAATAATAATATTATAATAATAATAATAATAATAATAATAATTATAATTATAATAATAATAATAATAATAATAATAATAATAATAATAATAATAATAATAATAATAAAACAATATAATAATAACAATATAATAATAACAATATAATAACAATACAACAATACAACAACAACAACAACAATACAATAACCTCAATGATCAACTTGAAATTGTATTCTCTCGACATTTGGACTAGATGCTCTATCCTTCAGCAGGAATAATAGTAATAATATACACCAACAACAACAATAGTAATAATAAGAGTAATAATGATAATAATAATGATAATAGCTAATAATTAAAATCACCTTCTCAATAATCAGCTTCAAATTGCACATACTCGACCGTTTAGACGTTTCAACTAGATGCCTCTAGCCTTCATCGGGAATAATATTGATTATTGAGAAGGTGATTTTAATGTCATTATGTCAACTGAGAGTTCATTGAGAATAATAATAATGATCAGAACATAACAACAACAACAACAATAATGATCAGAACATAAAACAATGTAACTCAAACCACAAAGACTTCCCACATATTAAACTTGATGTATACATGGTCCCATGAGCAAGACTTACAGCCAGGGCGCTGTGATAACTAGTCCCACAAGCGACGAAGATCATCCGACGGCAACGGCGAATTATGGGTATGTGATCTTCAATACCTCCAAGAACAACTGCAGGAAAAAAATAAAGCAAGATGGAGTTCCATGGCACCTTCCAGGCCAGAGGGGGAAGTTTTAAGATGGAGAAGGAAGGAAAGGGGCAAAAGCTATACAATAAACAGAATGACACATCAGTCAGCAAGAAAATGGCTGCTTATAGCATCAGTCAGCAAGAAAATGGCTACTTATAGCATCAGTCAGCATGAAAATGGCCACTTATAGCATCAGTCAGCATGAAAATGGCCACTTATAGCATCAGTCAGTAAGAAAGTGGCCACTTATAGCATCAGTCAGCAAGAAAATGGCATCAGTCAGCAAGAAAATGGCTGCGTATAGCACTAGTCAGCAAGAAAATGGCCACTTATAGCACTAGTCAGCAAGAAAATGGCCACTTAGAGCATCAGTCAGCAAGAAAATGGCCACTTAGAACATCAGTCAGCAAGAAAATGGCTGCTAATAGAGTCAGCAAGAAAATGGCTGCATATACATCAGTCAGCAAGAAAATGGCCATCAGTCAGCAAGAAAATGGCTGCTTATAGCATCAGTCAGTAAGAAAATGGCTGCATATAGCATCAGTCAGCAAGAAAATGGCCACTTATAGCATCAGTCAGTAAGAAAATGCGCTCTAGTAACGACTATCTGCTGATGACACAAGAAACAGTTAAAGATTTTCAGCTTAGAGATGATTACTTGACCTATATTTCGGATCATGCTCTGACCTTCAGGGTGATAGTGAAGTGATACGCAAGGTGAGGTGCCGCTATAAAGATACTCAACTATAGCAAGCAATGCCCATGCAATTCAAGGAGCATACGCTATCAGTTACTCATTGCTGAGTGTACAGTATATATATACCAGAGGCTAGCTACAGTAGAATGGGCGACACATGGCCGAGTACACATTGCATCCACACACTTGTATTGAGGCCAGCAATGGAAGTAACACCGACTCTTCAACAGGAGGAGAAATAGTCACGGTCAATGCAAGACTAGAGCCAACAGTCAAGGAAGTGCTTAATACCAGCTAAAATGCCCTGCTGCCCTGGGTATGTGATCAAAACCATACAAAAGCTTGGGTCTATAACACGTCTTAAAGTGACCCTGAGAAGCGTTCATAGATTATCTATTTGAGATCATGACGGAACTATAACATGTCCACAGATTACACCTCCCCCCTGCACTGTGAACTCCCTCCTGCAGCCTCTCCTTACTAACCATGGTCCTCATGCAATCCCTCCTCCATACACACACTCTTCTACGCACACTTCACCATGAACCGTGTCCTCGCATAATAGTCTGTCCACCAAATCACTCAGTAACTTGATAGCAATCACGCACGCACTTTTGAAAATTCCATGAGTTCCCTAACTACATATGCTGTGCGACACATTCATGGTGCACATATTAGTGAGCAGCACTTGGCATCTGCGTGTAGATCAACACTGCATCAGGTCGACCATAGCTATTATTTGTGTGACTATTCAGGACATCTACAAGAGACTCTTCTTCCTTGCAGGCCAGTTTCATTCCTCACGTTCATTCCTCACGGGGTATAGCCACCGGACTCTACTTCTGATTAAAAAATTGCTGCTATAAATTTTCCTGACCACACCCATGATTTAATTAAGTGATCCATCACTTGTGTATCGCTATGGCAATAATTACTACTCTATAATCTACTATGTATGCATAGACATCCCTAGAGAGGGGAAAATATTCGCACCGTGGGGTGAAATATGTGCCGTGCTGAGGACATTTTTGCCATGCTCTGTTGCTCTTTGACCACACCCTTAATTAATGTTAATATTCTTGGTTGGATTGTCACCTCTAAAAACCTCTCTCTCTAGGCTGTAGCTTACCTTCATGAGTGTCAAACTTCACTCTTCCTCTCATAGTATTGACAGCACTCTCGGGCTGCTCAAAGATCTCCTTCTGCATGAAGTACTTGTAGTTTCCTAGGGCACACCAAATTTAAAATAAGAAAGCCAATAATTGTTCATGGAGGTATATTTTTGGGGGCAAACAAATGGAAAAAAAACACACAACAAACCGCCCAAAAGAAAACAAACAAACAAACTGGCTGATTCAGAGCCTTTAGGAAGGAACATGGCTGTTCTTTTTTGTGTGCTCAAAATAGTCTTGGGGTTTATAGAAAAATCCCCCCCCCCCTAGAGGCAGTGGTGTGAAAACATGTGGTTTTATTATAAAGTAGCATATCTTTGCATACGAATCTAAAGAGATTTTTTTTAAACTGTATATTTTTAAAGTGGACTGATGTTCATATGAAGGAGGTGGTCTAAATAATAAAATAGAAACACTAACAAAATCTTGTGGTTACGACTTTGGAGCTCCTGATATATAGCTCAAATGATGGATATCTCTGTGTGCTGTCTTTTGATGTCTTTTGATATTAGTAGTAAAATTATGCATGCATCCAAAATGGGGGTACCTCAAAATCTGAGTGCCTGAACTGGTGGTTCCTGATTGGAAAGTGTTAGCTATGATCTGTGGCTAGAGGAAGCCCTACTCTACAAAACCAGCATGTTCATTAGGCGCTAAAACATGACGATGTAGGCAAGCAAGAGTGCTGAAAATCAATTTTCTTGTCACTGAATTTTTTTTGAAGAATTGGATGTTGTGATATTAAGAAGTCTTCAAATTCTAAACCTGCTCTTGACCTAAGGCATCTAGAAGTGGGCGTTGTGATCAAGTCGGCAGTGATCGGCAAAAGCTCAAAAGTTGGCTGGAGAATTCTATCCAGACTTAGAGAATTTAATCTGTGGAGTATATATACCAGTTTTCAGGACATATCACAGTCCAGTGGGTAGGTTCACTTCTTGAAGTTTGATCTTCTCCTCTGCCCCCCCCCCCCACCCCCCATGTGTGTGCATGCTTAAACAACAGCCCCCCAAGTATATGCGTGATTAAAAAGACATTTAAAACACCTTACCTATTTGTTAACAGAGATTTCCTTATTATAATTTTCATAGGTTACTGAGACTTGGAAAATGATCAACAGTGAAGCATTTCAAACTTGTAGTAGTTGCCCAGCAGCTAGACCACTTAGAATGGCATTACAGACCACCCTTTACCAAGATAGAAAAACGAAACCCTTACGTTGTGCTGCAGAACTATGAGTCAAAATCCTTGACCACATCAAATAGTTCAACCCCCCCCCCCCCCCCCCCAGAACTATGATAGTTACCTTTCATTATTTCTTGCAGTTTAAGCTTGAGAGTGTGCACTTCCCTCTGACCTGAAACAACACTACCTGACCTCTTGACGTGGTGGATAGAGAGGGCTGGCACAGAGACAAAAGTGGCATGATTTTAGAGCAACAATATTGCACATTCCAAGACTATGATGATAATAATATTAATGATAATGAAATAAAAAAATTAAAAAATCATAATGATGCCAATAATGATGATAATGAGTTAATTATAATAATTGTTATTATAATAATTGTTACCATTATTTAATTGTTACCATTATTATTATCATTAATAATAATTATAATTAATTATTATATTACTACAACAACAACAACAACAACAATTATTATAATTATTATTATAAATTATTATTATTATAAATTATTATGATTGTGATTATGATTATTATTATTATTATAAATATTATTATTATAATTATAATTTATAATAATAATAATAATAATAATAATAATAATAATAATAATAATAATAATAATAATAATATTAATAATAATAATTATTATTATATAAAATACTCTTGTCCATGTGTGTGTGTGCCATACTGAGCATGTGCAGTGCAACAACACACAGCACCTGTCATCAGGTCCGAGACAGGGCTACTGGCAGCAGAGAGGCAGAGAAGGGAAGGTTTAGATCAAAATGGAAGAGCAAGTACCAGAATATTTAATGGGGAATGGAAAAGAGAGAGAGAAGAACATTACCGCAAAAGGAAAGAAACAGCTAAACAGAGAAAGGAAGAGACTAGCAAGCACAGCATTAGTGGACAAGGAAAGAAACATCTGGAGAGAGCTGAACAGAGAAAGGCAGAGACTAGTGAGAAGACGTACAAATGAAAGTCCTAGCAATGCCAACTTCTACCTTGGGCCAGTGTCCACCTGTGCCAGCATTGTCATGCTTAATAAGGAGACCCTGAACTGCTGCCACAATGGCAAGATTAGCCCACCAGCACTGTCTGAGTAACCCACAAACACTGCAAGAACTATTTGTCGACACCATCAGCAAAGCAATACAGCACACGTATATAACTTTATTATTGTAGGTGCTACATACTGTATGTATGTTGAGTTATTATCAGTGGCTACCAGTAACTGCAGAGTTCCCACAGGTATCGGTAGTTATAAATAATAATAATAATAATAATAATAATAATAATAATAATAATAATAATAATAATAATAATAATAATAATAATAATGATGATGATGATGATGACGACGACGTTGATGATGATGATAATAATAATAATACTATAATAATAATATAATAATAATAATAATAATAATAATAATAATAATAATAATAATAATAATAATAATAATAATGTTTGTTGTTGTTTGTTAATGTTTGTTTGCTATTCTGTTTATATATATATATATTAAAATTGTTTTTATAAAAAAATAATAAAAAAATAATAATAATAATAATAATAATAATAATAATAATAATAATAATAATAATAATAATAATAAAATAATAAAATAATAATAATAATAACACTAATCTAGTTAAGTTCGGTTGACTATTATAGTACAGGACATCTTCATCCAGAATTTCATTTTTGCTTAATCCCTTCATGTGTGATCACTCAGTGTGACCTAACACATTGTTATTCTAAATTCTAAACACTTGGCTCTGGCTCTACTTATGTATAAAACATACACATTCTAATTAATGAACATACATACCTCCACTAGAAGTAACAGCTGCAACATCGTTATCTTCCATATAGAGCACCCTATTGGTGTGCTCTATAATGGCACTGCAACAAATAATAGAAGTTGAAGCACTTTCCATCAATTTCCTCAACTCTCCTTAACCGTATCCTTGACTACATATAACTCCCCAAGAAGAACAACCCAACAAACAAATAAACACAGGCCAAACAGAGTACCCCTCAACTAACCAGACTACTGGTTAAACAAAGTATCCCTCAGCCAGTTGTGAAACACAGTATCCCTCAACTAACCAGACTAACACACTACCCTCAACCAAACACAGTCCCCCCTAACTAACACAATACCCTCAACCAAAAAGTACCCCCAACTAACACTACCCAACCTAACACAGTGCCCCTCAACTAATAGAAAAAACAGAACATTCCAACCAAACACAGAGCCCTCAACCAAACACAGTTCCCCCTAACTAACAGACTAACACAATACCCCTCAACTAAATACAGTACCCAGACTAACACACTACCCTCAACCAAACACAGTACTCCATAACTAACAGACTTAAATACAATACCCCTCAACTAAATACGGTCCCCTAACTAACAGACTAACACAATACCCCTCAACTAAATACAGTACCCCCTAACTAACAGACTAACACAATACCTCTCAACTAAATACAGTACCCAGACTAACACACTACCCTCAACCAAACACAGTACTCCGTACATAACATACTAACACAATACCCCTCAACCAAATACAGTATCCCCAACTACCAGACAGCATTAAACACAGTACAGTACCTCCCATATTAAGCACAATACTCCTCAACTAAGCACAGGCCATTAATTGAAGTCTAGAGAAACTAGAGCAATTAGTGAACACTAAGTAATCCAATACACTCCAGACAATATAACTTCAGTGCATGCCTTTGGACACCACTCCCTCTATCCTCTACCACATCGACATTATATGACAAGATATGTCAATTCTACAGAAAACTAAGCATTCAAGAATACCTATTAACCCTCTCACCGGCATAAGCGCCTGTAGGCGCGAAATGGTATTACCGCTACTAAAAAAATAATAAAAAATTAACCCTTCAACAAAAAAATAAAATAAACATATTTTCGCATTGCTTGCTCTATGTAGATTTAAAATATAACGTATGTATAACGTAGGTAACCATGAAAAAAATGACGTCAAACTTCACTTCCGTTTTTGGAATATAGATGTCGGTTCGATATAATCGAGATGAAGTTATCGGTCTGCTTTTTTATGATGATTTTTGCCTCTCCAAGAGTGATAACTCTTGAGAAGATAAAGAAAATACCCCTGCTTACTTAGGAAGCCGCGAGGTTGACGTGAATGAGCTAGCAGCTCTGACAAGATCTGTCATTGGTAGCCCTAGCCCTTGCCCACTTGCTGCTACCTCTCTTGCTGGTATGCATGTAACATAATCTAGTAATGTAAAGGTATAATAAGATTTATTCTGATATATTTAGGTCCTTCAAACATCTCTCCTTCTGACTCTAATGAGTCAGTGATGCAAGTACCCCTTCCTATTCAGCTCCATGTTATGATATTCACAGTTATATGGTTGTTGCCAGCTTCATATAATGATATTCATAATTATGTTTGCCAAAAATATATTCTTCTATTGTCAGTTACCTTCTATTGTCATTTACTAACCTGTCACTCAATGAGCAATAGTAAACTGTTGAAAATTCTTAGTGGACATAATAATGAAAGCTAGAAACAGTTCCTGTTTCTTATAATGAGATTCACGATGTTGTGGTTTATTGCTAGGCCACCAAATTTTGTTACAATATTCATCCACTCATTTGCTATCACCTGATATATGGTTGCTAGGTACTTTACATCATGCATCTTTAAATATAATATATATTAAGAAAATCATTCATTTTGAGAGAAAAACCTCTGTAAAGTTACCGGTGAGAGGGTTAATGCTCAGCCTCTGCCTTCAAGCTTTTGTAAGGGATGATTTAAGAGCTGATTCGAATTCTATTCCATATGTAATTTCGTATTCTGATATATATATACTAGAAACAAAAATTAAATTATTCTGTGCAGGTGGAACCTTTCCATAGAGCCTACCACAAACATCCAACCTGAAGCTTAACATATATACCGTATTTGCCCGAGTATAAGTCGCACCGTAATATAAGTCGCACCCCCCAAAGTTGGCCATCATTTTGAAAATCTATAATAGTTGGAGTATAGGTCGCATGCTAAATAAAGCGCAATGACAATAGGTAAAGTTTCGACTGCACGAGATGAATGAGATGGTCCTAGAAATGTCTATTCAAGCGCTTGTCCAGCACCCACTCCTGCAGTTTACTTTCAAGTTCTGGCCAGTAAGCCGAGACGCCAACTCTAGCAGATCTAGTGCATCTCGGCAGCGTTGTCAACACACTCTTCTTCCTTCTACAGTCCCTGACCAATTTTTCACTAACTCTATACTCTCTTTCCGCTGCTCTGTTTCCGAACTTCTCTGCATACCCAACTACTTTGAACTTAAGCCAGCAGTGTAAAACTCATTCGCTTTCCAGACATTTTATCGCCACTAGAGACCCCGCCCAGTTGTTTAAGGAAAAGCGACATGTTCGGATTATAAGTCGCACCCCTGAATTGGACAAGAAGATTTGGAGCTGCTACTGCGACTTATACTCCGGCAAATACGGTATATATATATATACAGTAGACCCTCGCTAATCCGGACCCCGTTAATCCGAAACCTCGCTAATCCGAACTGGCAAAAAAAACAAAAAAAACACACGTGAACTTCGAACCTACCACGACCCTTGATATGGAGAAGAAAAGAGCACACAAGATCCTGGACCAGCTCGGAGAAGGTCGAGATCCTGGACCAGCTCGGGAAGAAAAGCTACAAGTTACTATCTGAACAGTATGGAGTTGGAGTCTCAACTATCACAGACATAAATAAGAAGGGCAGCGAGTTGTGAGGATGCAAAAGTAAGATGACTGAGATGGGATTCCGGAGATCTGCTAAAAGAATGAGGATGGGAAGGGATTAAAAATAACTTGTACTCCCACCACCCAGTATTCAACCCACACCTGAACCCACACCTGCAAAAAAAAAAAAAAATTCCGAGTTCAATATAATGATATTCATAAATTTCACTAATCCGAAAATTTCACTAATCCGAACTACTCAGATCCCCAGGCTATTCGGATTAGTGAGGGTCTACTGTATATACATTGTATCGGCATATATTATGACACCACTTGTTTTCACTTCAGACTTGTCATGGCCGACCAATTAACAACCACACATTTTCAAAAATATTCATTGCCACAAGGTGGATGAACACTCCATCCCTAAGAAGGTAAGGGACACCACAACCATAGAATTGATCAGCTATTACACACGACAGGATCATCTCTGACACACATGAACCTGCAAGAAATCAGCTACAGCACATGTAGGTATTTGCATGGTAATAATTATCTGACCTGGCATCTGAAGCCAGGAAATACTCCACACTTTTCTTCCCCTGCACCGTCTCCTCCACATTCACAACCGTGTAGCTGGTAGCACGCTTGAGCATGGCCGCAGAGGCACCCTCCACAAAAGTGTTGTGAAGGTACCCTGAGATTGATAGAAAGGGGGCAACCAATGGATCAAGGGACGTCAGAAAGTTAGCACAGACAACCACATTGGCATGTAATAAACACATGTATGAGATGTGCATACCTTTGCCGTGTCCACCAGAAAAGATAACTGGGATGTTATCTGTGATCAAGTGAGAGTCACTTCTTATTCCGATGAGGAGCGGACTTCCCCGTCTATAGCAGGGACACAAGCACAAGAACTTGTCAAACCTTGAGTCAAGGGGCTTAGGACATGCCTACATGTAGGTGGTGCATGTTGGTGGTACCCAGACGTCTGACTAGGAAGGTGGTCCAGCAGTGCCAGGGACAACACTAGGATCAGTCACGGATGACCCGGAGTTCAAAGTTGTTGCCCACCTAACCATAGCGCTAACTCTAACCAGCATTATGTGCTGTGACTTGATGTATAGATGATCGTGGGAATTATCACAGCATCACTGGACAACTGTGAGTGAGCTGAGGAATGTTGGAAGCTGCTAACTGACTAAGATTTCAAGGGTTCATTTTAGACAGAAGATTGGGCGTCCTTCATTAATGATGGGTGACCCGTCCATATTTATTACGGGCAAACATACAGTGCAGACACATAGCCACCCAAACACAGCCATAGGTGGCAATACTAAACCACCAGACCACCTCTCAGCGGGTGCTCACTGTGCTCCCCATCTCCACACACACACACACACAATCAAACGAGAGCAAAAAACTTGTGAGAGTAGAAGCTTTCATGCTTGGGATGAGAAGAGTTAATCCTGTCAGGAGAGTGATTGTTCTTAGCCATGCATGGCCGTATGTAAGGTACTGTCCAACATTACCTCACATCCATCTATATCTATCTATCTATCTGCCATTGGCGTTTTGTTCAATTTAGCAGAAAAAACAAAAAAACAAATACACACTAAAACAAACACTAAAATAAACAAACACTAAAACAAACAAATACTAAAACAAACACTAAAATAAACAAACACTAAAACAAACAACCACTAAAATAAACACTAACACTAAAACAAACACTAAAACAAACAAACACTAAAACAAACAAACACTAAAACAAACACTAAAATAACACTAAAATAAACATACACTAAAACAAACAAACACTAAAACAAACACACTAAAACAAACACTAAAATAAACAAACACTAAAATAAACACTAAAATAAGCACACTAAAAAAAACTAACACTGAAATAAACACACACTAAAACAAAAACAAACACTAAAATAAACACTAAAATAAACAAACACTAGAACAAACACTAAAATAAACACTAAAATAAGCACACACACTAAAACAAACAAACACACTAAAATAAACAAACACTAACACTAAAACAAACACACACTAAAACAAACACTAAAATAAACACTAAAATAAGCACACACCACTAAAACAAACAAACACTAAAACAAACACACACTACACACACTAAAACAAACACACACTAAAACAAACAAACACTAAAACAAACACTAAAACAAACAAACACTAAAACAAACAAACACAAACACTAAAACAAACACACTAAAACAAACAAACACTAAAATAAACACTAAAACAAACAAACACTAAAAACACTAAAACAAACAAACATTAAAACAAACAAACACTAAAACAAACACACACTAAAACAAACAAACACTAAAACAAACAAACACTAAACTAAAAAAACACTAAAACAAACACACTAAAACAAACACTAAAATAAACAAACACTAAAATAAACACTAAAACAAACAAACACTAAAATAAACACTAAAACAAACAAACACTAACACTAAAACAAACACTAAAATAAACACACACTAAAACAAACACTACTAAAATAAACAAACACACTAAAACAAACACACTAAAACAAACACTAAAACAAACACACTAAAACAAACACACTAAAACAAACACTAAAACAAACACACTAAAACAAACACTAAAATAAACAAACACTAAAACAAACACTAAAATAAACACTAAAACAAACAAACACTAAAAACACTAAAACAAACAAACATTAAAACAAACAAACACTAAAACAAACACACACTAAAACAAACAAACACTAAAACAAACAAACACTAAACTAAAAAAACACTAAAACAAACACACTAAAACAAACACTAAAATAAACAAACACTAAAACAAACAAACACTAAAATAAACACTAAAACAAACAAACACTAACACTAAAACAAACACTAAAATAAACACACACTAAAACAAACACTACTAAAATAAACAAACACACTAAAACAAACACACTAAAACAAACACTAAAACAAACACTAAAATAAACACTAAAATAAACGAACACTAAAACAAACACACACTAAAACAAACAAACACTAAAACAAACGCTAAAAAACCCACTAAAACAAACACTAAAATAAACACACTAAAACAAACACTAAAACAAACACTATAAACACACTAAAACAAACACTAAAATAAACACAACTAAAAATAAAATAAAAATAAACACACTAAAACAAACAAAACTAAAACAAACACTAAAATAAATACACACCACTAAAACAAACACTAAAATAAACACTAAAACAAACACATGCATTCCTACTTTTAAAATTTCCCCCCCCCCCCTTAAAAAAGAACAACTCATTTTGTTCTGCACTTTCCTTCATTTGTAAGCTACAATTTAATTGTGGACTGCTATTCTAAACAGGTGACCTAGGAGAGAGAACTGGCTTCATAGTCAATAGAGGAGAGAGAACTGGCTTCATAGCCAATAGAGGAGAGAGAACTGGTGTCATATATATATAGTCAGTAGAGGAGAGAGAACTGGCTTCATAGTCAATAGAGGAGAGAGAACTGGCTTCATAGTCAATAGAGGAGAGAGAGAACCGGCTTCATAGTCAGTAGAGAAGAGAGAATTGGTTTCATAGTCAGTAGAGGAGAGAGAACTGGCTTCATAGTCAATAGAGGAGAGAGAACTGGCTTAATAGTCAATAGAGAGAGAGAACTGGCTTCATAGTCAGTAGAGGAGAGAGAACTGGCTTCATAGTCAATAGAGGAGAGAGAACTGGCTTCATAGTCAGTAGAGAAGAGAGAATTGGTTTCATAGTCAGTAGAGGAGAGAGAATTGGTTTCATAGTCAATAGAGGAGAGAGAACTGGCTTCATAGTCAATAGAGCGAGAGAACTGGCTTCATAGTCAATAAAGGAGAGAGAACTGGCTTCATAGTCAATAGAGGAGAGAGAACTGGCTTCATAGTCAATAGAGGAGAGAGAACTGGCTTCATAGTCAATAGAGAGAGAGAACTGGCTTCATAGTCAGTAGAGGAGAGAGAACTGGCTTCATAGTCAATAGAGAGAGAGAACTGGCTTCATAGTCAATAGAGGAGAGAGAACTGGCTTCATAGTCAATAGAGGAGACAATAGAGAGATAAACTGGCTTCATAGTCAGTAGAGAAGAGAGAATTGGTTTCATAGTCAGTAGAGGAGAGAGAACTGGCTTCATAGTCAGTAGAGAAGAGAGAATTGGTTTCATAGTAGAGAGAACTGGCTTCATAGTCAATAGAGCGAGAGAACTGGCTTCATAGTCAATAAAGGAGAGAGAACTGGCTTCATAGTCAATAGAGGAGAGAGAACTGGCTTCATAGTCAATAGAGGAGAGAGAACTGGCTTCATAGTCAATAGAGAGAGAACTGGCTTCATAGTCAGTAGAGGAGAGAGAACTGGCTTCATAGTCAGTAGAGGAGAGAGAATTGGTTTCATAGTCAATAGAGGAGAGAGAACTGGCTTCATAGTCAATAGAGCGAGAGAACTGGCTTCATAGTCAATAGAGAGAGAGAACTGGCTTCATAGTCAATAGAGAGAGAGAACTGGCTTCATAGTCAATAGAGGAGAGAGAACTGGCTTCATAGTCAATAGAGGAGAGAACTGGCTTCATAGTCAATAGAGAGATAAACTGGCAGTAGAGAGAGAGAACTGGCTTCATAGTCAGTAGAGAGAGAGAACTGGCTTCATAGTCAGTAGAGAAGAGAGAATTGGTTTCATAGTCAGTAGAGGAGAGAGAACTGGCTTCATAGTCAGTAGAGAAGAGAGAATTGGTTTCATAGTAGAGAGAACTGGCTTCATAGTCAATAGAGGAGAGAATTGGCTTCATAGTCACTGTAAAATAGCTAACACACACACACTGAATGCAGTCATAATCAAGTTAGCTTGAAGATAGTCATAGACAAATGGACTTTGACTGCCTGAATGGTAGCAATGCACTTGCCAGCTGAGAATAGGCACATCCAAGGTACATGCTAAAGGCCACCAGTCATTGATGCTGCCACAACACTTGTGATTTCCCCCATCATCTGTTCCTGCTACTTTGATCTTAGCAGAGCCCTGCAGCTCAAGAGTCCAGTAAGAAGATGAATGAGTTTTAAGCCCCGTTTCATCAATGTTGAAGACCATCTCCAGCAAGCGTCTCTTCATTACATTCTTCTCTCGGGCACATCATTTCTTTACCAAATTTTAATTGTGGGGGTAGCCAAATTCGCATGAATCTGCACGGTTTAATTTCACGCATGAATAAGTAAATTTATGATAGTAGGGGAGAGAGAGCTTGTTTCATAGTCAGTAGGGGGGAGAGAGCTTGTTTCATAGTCAGTAGGGGAGAGAGAGCTTGTTTCATAGTCAGTAGGGGGGAGAGAGCTTGTTTCATAGTCAGTAGGGGAGAGAGAGCTTGTTTCATAGTCAGTAGGGGAGAGAGGGCTAGTCAGTAGGGTAGAGAGAGCTGGTTTCATAGTCAGTAGGGGAGAGAGAGCTTGTTTCATAGCCAGTAGGGGAGAGAGAGCTTGTTTCATAGTCAGTAGGGGAGAGAGAGCTTGTTTCATAGTCAGTAGGGGAGAGAGAGCTTGTTTCATAGTCAGTAGGGGAGAGAGAGCTTGTTTCATAGTCAGTAGGGGAGAGAGAGCTTGTTTCATAGTCAGTAGGGGAGAGAGAGCTTGTTTTATAGTCAGTAGGGGAGAGAGAGCTTGTTTCATAGTCAGTAGGGGAGAGAGAGCTTGTTTCATAGTCAGTAGGGGAGAGAGAGCTTGTTTCATAGTCAGTAGGGGAGAGAGAGCTTGTTTCATAGTTGGTAGGGGAGAGAGAGCTTGTTTCATAGTCAGTAGGGGAGAGAGAGCTTGTTTCATAGTCAGTAGGGGAGAGAGAGCTTGTTTCATAGTCAGTAGGGCTTGTTTCATAGTCAGTAGGGGAGAGAGAGCTTGTTTCATAGTCAGTAGACTGCTTTGTTGGTAGTGGAGAGAAAACTGGCTGCACAATTAATAGAGGGAGAGAACTGGCTACATAATCAGGGTTTCATTTAGGGGGGCAGGGGGGACAATTTTCTAAATGAAACCCTGATAATCATCAGTGGAGGAGAGAGAACTAGATGCATAGAGATAGAAGTGGTTGTTTAGTTGGCAGAGGAGAAAGATGCCGATACTAAAACTGAAGACATGGCAAATGAACAGCAAGAAAGGGCGCCGTGCAGAGACTCTAACACAGAGCATGCGTGCATGTGCTCAAGACATTGACGGTGCAGTGGGGTGTGGCCTGGCAATCAGCTTGCTACACAATGCATGGCACTCATTTTCTAATTTTACAAAACCGAACAAACAGAAACAAAGCACTCCAAGACCCCTGTAGCATAATATAGTGTAGTGTATAGCTATGCAGGTTCATATCTTCTTGTCGATAGGCTTAAAAATAAAATTTCTCTCCTTCACAAAGCTATGTACAGTAATGAGATAATAACAATAAAAAAATAATGACAATTAAAATAATAATAATAACAATAATAATAATAATAATAATAATAATAATAATAATAATAATAATAATAATAATAATAAAATAATAACAACAACAGCAGCCGCAGCAACAACAACAACAATAATGATAATAAAAGTCATCCCTCATTTCTATGTTTCTACATGTTTACTGCTACAACATACAAGATGTGCACTCGGATAGAGGGAGAGAGAGTACGTACCTGGTAGCAACCACTTCACCAGGATAGTGAGCACTCTTGCAGACCAGAGCAAAGGCACCTTCCTGCATGTGCCAGTGAATGGGCATACAACAACCAGAACACAACACAGCAACATTAGCTTGCAGCCATGCATGAAGCAACAGTTATACAGTATACTGGAGGGGAAATGATAAAAAACACCAATTATGTACATTTAAAGCTACCTGGAATGTTCATGATGAGTGTACATGTACATCATGGATCCCATAATCAGCCCTAGGGCCTAGGAATATTCCACGGATAGGCTAGAGCTAGGATATTCTAGAGCAAAGGCCAAGACTAGTTCCAGGAGCTTGGGTATTCTAGGCTAGGGCCAAGGCTAGGAGTATTCCAGGCTAGGCTAGAGTTAGTGTATTCTAGGCTGTGAAGAAGGGAGGTACATCAACACAATTATTGCACAACAACCAAAAATAGGGTGGACAACTCAGAGAACTCAGGAGAGCTGGATACAGTAACTAACAATGTTCAGTTGAAAAGATAATAGAGCAAGTCTGGAACACCACTTATATCACCAGGACTACTACGTAATGCCATGCTAATTAATGCCATGCTAATGTCATGCGCACTATACAGCTAACTAATGAACTTGTACATGGAAGATAACAACTAGTGATAAGATCACACCATATAGGGCTAGGGTATTCTAAGGCCAGGACTAGGAGTATCAGGGTTAGGCGTATTCTATGGCCAGGACTAGGAGTATTCTAGGCTAGGGTGTTCTATGGCCAGGGTTAGGAGTATTCTAGGGATAGGCCAGGGTGTTCTATGGCCAGGGATAGGAGTATTCTAGGCTAGGGTGTTCTATGGCCAGGGTTAGGAGTATTCTAGGGATAGGCCAGGGTGTTCTATGGCCATGACTAGGAGTATTCTAGGATAGGGTGTTCTATGGCCAGGGCTAGGAGTATTCTAGGATAGGATAGGGTGTTCTATGGCCAGGGCTAGGAGTATTCTAGGATAGGGTTAGGGTGTTCTATGGCCAGGGCTAGGAGTATTCTAGGGATAGGCTAGGGTGTGGCCAAGGCTAGGAGTATTCTAGGGATAGGCTGGTGTTCTACATGTATATAAGACATTCTAGGTTCTAGGGCCAGCCCCCCCCTCCATACCTGGATGCCCTAGTAAGATACATAGCTCAGCTACATGTTATGATGTACTGGGCCTTGACTAGCAACATTCAGACTAAAAGATGACACAAAGTCAACGAAGGAAATAGTTCTAACCGAGTAAGCCAAGTCCTAACAGAATAAGCCCTAATAGAGCAAGTCCTAGCAGAATAAGCCCTAATAGAGCAAGCCCTAATAGAGCAAGTTCTAACAGAATAAGCCCTAAATTCTAATAGAGCAAGTCCTAACAGAGTAAGCCCTAATAGAGCAAGCCCTAATAGAGCAAGTCCTAACAGAGTAAGCCCTAATAAAGTAAGTCCTACCAGAATAAGCCCTGATAGAGCAAGCCCTAATAGAGCAAACCCTAATAGAGCAAGTCCTAACAGAGTAAGCCCTAATAGAGCAAGCCCTAATAGAACAAGTCATAACAGAGTAAGCCCTAATAAAGTAAGTCCTACCAGAATAAGCCTTAATAGAGCAAGCCCTAATAGAGCAAGCCCTAATAGAGAAAGCCCTAATAGAACAAGTCCTAACAGAATAAGCCCTAATAAAGCAAGTCTTAACAGAATAAGCCCTATTAGAGCATGTCCTAGCAGAGCAAGTCCTAATAGAGCAAGTTCTAATAGAGTAAGCCCTAATAGAGAAAGAGCCAAGTCTTAACAGAGTAAACCCTAATAGAGCAAGTGCTAATAGAGCAAGTCTTAATAGAGAAATCCATAGGCACTGCTGAATAGCAACTACCCATGAACACCAGACCAAGATGAATACTGCCACTACTTTTTAATGTAGTGGTACATGTAATATTAAAATTGAGTCTTGCTATCTGGTGTGAATATTAAAGAAAGTGTGGTCATCCATGAAGGGAGTGGGAGGGGCTTCTCTTACAGCAATGCAAGTTCATGTGTGTGCGTGTGTGTGTGTGTGTGTGTGTGTAGTATGTGTGTTTGAACCACTGTCACTAGTAGGATGAATAACTACTGGTTTTACTCCATTATGAGGGGCAGGGGCTGGGCTACAAAAATGATCCATCCTGATGAAAGCTGGAGTGGTTAGCTGAAACTTGGAGAGACAAATTCCAAGTTGATTATTGGTGAAGTCTAATTGGAATGATAAACACACACATACACACACAATATTTCGGTAAACCATCTCCAATTAAATGAGAGAAGATACGGTTGAACAATTTCAAAATACCATCACTATATATGTCGATCTTAAGGCACGCCCGACAATTCTGGTATCCATGCAATGGGCACACTTACACAGGAAAAGTTAATGAGGCCCCACTCAGATCAAGTTCTCTTTGTGGAGTGCTTGGCCATTATTATTATCACCAAATAGCACACGTTTGCTTCAACATACCAACTGCTCGATGACCTGTTCCAATAGCTCTCGGAAACTAGGGCGCTTCTCATCATTGCACTGCATGGTAGGTATGCACCAGGAAAACAAAACAGTTTGGAGAAGAAAGAATGTACTGTATTCGTAATGTTTGCACTGGTACTGCAAACACAGTCATCTTACTACATACACCCACATACACCTGGTCATCTCATTAGACACACACACACACACAGTCATCTCATTAGACACACACACACACAGTCATCTCATTAGACACACACACACACACAGTCATCTCATTGGGCACACACACAGTCATCTCATTAGACACACACACAGTCATCTCATTAGGCACACACACAGTCATCTCATTAGGCACACACACAGTCATCTCATTAGGCACACACACAGTCATCTCATTAGACACACACACACACACAGTCATCTCATTAGGCACACACACAGTCATCTCATTAGACACACACACACACACACAGTCATCTCATTGGGCACACACACAGTCATCTCATTAGACACACACACAGTCATCTCATTAGGCACACACACAGTCATCTCATTAGGCACACACACAGTCATCTCATTAGGCACACACAGTCATCTCATCTCATTAGGCACACACACAGTCATCTCATTAGGCACACACAGTCATCTCATTAGACAGACACAACACAGTCATCTCATTAGGCACACACAGTCTCATCTCATTAGGCACACACACACACACACAGTCATCTCATTAGACACACACACACACATCTCATTAGGCACACACACAGTCATCTCATTAGGCACACACACACACACAGTCATCTCATTAGACACACACAGTCATCTCATTAGACACACACACAGTCATCTCATTAGGCACACACACACACAAGTCATCTCATTAGGCACACACAGTCATCTCATTAGGCACACACACACAGTCATCTCATTAGACACACACAGTCATCTCATTAGGCACACACACAGTCATCTCATTAGACACACACACAGTCATCTCATTAGACACACACACAGTCATCTCATTAGGCACAAACACAATCACACACACACACACACAGTCATCTCATTCGACACATGTCACATAAACGGGAACCAGTCACACACACACAACACATACACTCAATCAACACACATACACCACACAGACACAAACACACGTCACAGGAGTGCAGGTAGAAGAAGGCGAAGGGACGTTCTTTACCTGTGATGTGTAGATGTACTTCATCAGCTTTGGAATGACCTCAGTGTCGGTGTCGGATTCAAACTCGTAATCACGCTCAATCTAAACCAACAAACCCGGCAAGTTTGGAGGGGGGGAAGGAGAGAAGGGTGTGGTTAATCGTAACAAATGCTACAGGTACATTTCATCAGAGCATTGCAAAGAGGGGTCGTGTTATGACAATTGTTCCTCACAGTGCACAGGCAACAAATAACATAATAATAAGCTTCCTGGTGAACTTGACTTACCAAAAACTTCTTGATGTCTTTATAGTTGGTAATAATGCCATTGTGCACCACCACAAACTCTGAAAGCAAGCACAACAACAACTGAATGAAGAGGAGACTTGCATTGAAATCAGTTCCAAGCTAACAAACACCCCCTTGCGCTGGAATCAGTTCCAAGCTAACAAACACCCCCTTGCGCTGGAATCAGTTCCAAGCTAACAAACACCCCCTTGCGCTGGAATCAGTTCCAAGCTAACAAACACCCCCTTGCGCTGGAATCAGTTCCAAGCTAACAAACACCACCTTGCGCTGGAATCAGTTTCAAGCTAACAAACACCACCTTGCGCTGGAATCATTGCGCTGGAATCAGTTCCAAGCTAACAAACACCACCTTGCGCTGGTATCAGTTCCAAGCTAACAAACGCCACCACCCACAAAACACAGAATAGACTTGCTGTAACAAGGCTAATGGTTCCCACGATAAGCGCATGGGACACACCCACCCACAAATTGCAAGGAGTTGGAACAGCTTTTCAACTTGCATTACCCCCCAACCCCCCCAACCCCCTCACATAACACACCATCACACTGTCTAACCGGTCATATTGCACTGCATCAGCTGGGGACAAAACAAGTCCACTTGTGACATGCTATAGTGGGCGGATTCATTCTCTCTGCCCCCTTACCAAATTGCTTCCTAGTGCAGTGTTTGGTAAAGCGCGGCTAGCGAGGCTTGCGTCTCAGAAAAAGACAATAAAGACATGAATGGTGGTCATCTATACAAAGTTTACATCCTGGACAGGGGCAGTGAGGAAGCTGAGCCTTGGAAAGAGATTATCTATAAGACCCTTCCTTTCCTAGTAATACTGGCAAGCACAAAGTAATGTAGGGGTCATGGTTCATGTAGCCTGGTGCTGCCTCCGTCCATGAGCAGCTGCGAGGGACCAGTGCTAGTGACTACAGTGAGCCACTAACTAGAGCTTCGGTGGGCATTCTAAGGGAGACTGGTAAATCCGAACCAAAGAACTTCATCTTGTTGTCATGGTGGGAAGGATGGCTACTTTGGTATTCTTACCTAATGGTAGACGTGTTGTTTTAGAGTTAACTGGACTTAAACATGGCTGGCCTTGAACATGACTGGCCTTGAACATGGCTGGCCTTGAACATGACTGGCCTTGAACATGACTGGCCTTGAACATGGCTGGCCTTGAACATGACTGGCCTTGAACATGACTGGCCTTGAACATGACTGGCCTTGAACATGGCTGGCCTTGAACATGACTGGCCTTGAACATGACTGGCCTTGAACATGACTGGCCTTGAACATGACTGGCCTTGAACATGACTGGCCTTGAACATGGCTGGCCTTGAACATGACTGGCCTTGAACATGACTGGCCTTGAACATGACTAGCCTTGAACATGACTAGCCTTGAACATGGCTGGCCTTGAACATGACTGGCCTTGAACATGACTGGCCTTGAACATGACTGGCCTTGAACATGACTGGCCTTGAACATGACTGGCCTTGAACATGACTGGCCTTGAACATGGCTGGCCTTGAACATGACTGGCCTTGAACATGGCTGGCCTTGAACATGACTGGCCTTGAACATGACTGGCCTTGAACATGACTGGCCTTGAACATGACTGGCCTTGAACATGACTGGCCTTGAACATGACTGGCCTTGAACATGACTGGCCTTGAACATGACTGGCCTTGAACATGACTGGCCTTGAACATGGCTGGCCTTGAACATGACTGGCCTTGAACATGGCTGGCCTTGAACATGACTGGCCTTGAACATGACTGGCCTTGAACATGGCTGGCCTTGAACATGACTGGCCTTGAACATGACTGGCCTTGAACATGACTGGCCTTGAACATGACTGGCCTTGAACATGACTGGCCTTGAACATGACTGGCCTTGAACATGACTGGCCTTGAACATGACTGGCCTTGAACATGACTGGCCTTGAACATGACTGGCCTTGAACATGACTGGCCTTGAACATGACTGGCCTTGAACATGTCTGGCCTTGAACATGACTGGCCTTGAACATGGCTGGCCTTGAACATGACTGGCCTTGAACGTGGCTGGCCTTGAACGTGGCTGGCCTTGAACATGACTGGCCTTGAACATGACTGGCCTTGAACATGACTGGCCTTGAACATGGCTGGCCTTGAACATGACTGGCCTTGAACATGACTGGCCTTGAACATGACTGGCCTTGAACATGACTGGCCTTGAACATGACTGGCCTTGAACATGGCTGGCCTTGAACATGACTGGCCTTGAACATGGCTGGCCTTGAACATGGCTGGCCTTGAACATGACTGGCCTTGAACATGGCTGGCCTTGAACATGACTGGCCTTGAACATGACTGGCCTTGAACATGACTGGCCTTGAACATGACTGGCCTTGAACATGACTGGCCTTGAACATGACTGGCCTTGAACATGACTGGCCTTGAACATGACTGGCCTTGAACATGACTGGCCTTGAACATGACTGGCCTTGAACATGACTGGCCTTGAACATGACTGGCCTTGAACATGACTGGCCTTGAACATGACTGGCCTTGAACATGACTGGCCTTGAACATGTCTGGCCTTGAACATGACTGGGCCTTGAACATGACTGGCCTTGAACATGGCTGGTCTCGAACATGACTGGCCTTGAACATGGCTGGCCTTGAACATGACTGGCCTTGAACATGACTGGCCTTGAACATGACTGGCCTTGAACATGGCTGGCCTTGAACATGACTGGCCTTGAACATGACTGGCCTTGAACATGGCTGGCCTTGAACATGACTGGCCTTGAACATGACTGGCCTTGAACATGACTGGCCTTGAACATGACTGGCCTTGAACATGACTGGCCTTGAACATGACTGGCCTTGAACATGACTGGCCTTGAACATGGCTGGCCTTGAACATGACTGGCCTTGAACATGACTGGCCTTGAACATGGCTGGCCTTGAACATGACTGGCCTTGAACATGACTGGCCTTGAACATGACTGGCCTTGAACATGACTGGCCTTGAACATGACTGGCCTTGAACATGGCTGGCCTTGAACATGACTGGCCTTGAACATGGCTGGCCTTGAACATGACTGGCCTTGAACATGGCTGGCCTTGAACATGACTGGCCTTGAACATGACTGGCCTTGAACATGACTGGCCTTGAACATGACTGGCCTTGAACATGACTGGCCTTGAACATGACTGGCCTTGAACATGACTGGCCTTGAACATGACTGGCCTTGAACATGACTGGCCTTGAACATGACTGGCCTTGAACATGACTGGCCTTGAACATGACTGGCCTTGAACATGACTGGCCTTGAACATGACTGGCCTTGAACATGACTGGCCTTGAACATGTCTGGCCTTGAACATGACTGGGCCTTGAACATGACTGGCCTTGAACATGGCTGGTCTCGAACATGACTGGCCTCGAACATGGCTGGCCTTGAACATGCTGGCCTTGAACATGGCTGGCCTTGAACATGACTGGCCTTGAACATGACTGGCCTTGAACATGACTGGCCTTGAACATGACTGGCCTTGAACATGACTGGCCTTGAACATGTCTGGCCTTGAACATGACTGGCCTTGAACATGGCTGGCCTTGAACATGACTGGCCTTGAACATGGCTGGCCTTGAACATGACTGGCCTTGAACATGGCTGGCCTTGAACATGACTGGCCTTGAACATGACTGGCCTTGAACATGGCTGGCCTTGAACATGACTGGCCTTGAACATGACTGGCCTTGAACATGGCTGGCCTTGAACATGGCCGGCCTTGAACATGACTGGCCTTGAACATGGCTGGCCTTGAACATGACTGGCCTTGAACATGACTGGCCTTGAACATGACTGGCCTTGAACATGACTGGCCTTGAACATGGCTGGCCTTGAACATGACTGGCCTTGAACATGGCTGGCCTTGAACATGACTGGCCTTGAACATGACTGGCCTTGAACATGACTGGCCTTGAACATGACAGGCCTTGAACATGACTGGCCTTGAACATGACTGGCCTTGAACATGGCTGGCCTTGAACATGACTGGCCTTGAACATGACTGGCCTTGAACATGGCTGGCCTTGAACATGGCTGGCCTTGAACGTGACTGGCCTTGAACGTGGCTGGCCTTGAACGTGGCTGGCCTTGAACATGGCTGGCCTTGAACATGACTGGCCTTGAACATGACTGGCCTTGAACATGACTGGCCTTGAATATGGCTGGCCTTGAACATGACTGGCCTTGAACATGGCTGGCCTTGAACATGACTGGCCTTGAACATGACTGGCCTTGAACGTGGCTGGCCTTAAACATGGCTGGCCTTGAACATGACTGGCCTTGAACATGACTGGCCTTGTACATGACTGGCCTTGAACATGACGGGCCTTGAACATGACTGGCCTTGAACATGACTGGCCTTGAACATGACTGGCCTTGAACATGACTGGCCTTGAACATGACTGGCCTTGAACATGACTGGCCTTGAACATGGCTGGCCTTGAACATGACTGGCCTTGAACATGACTGGCCTTGAACATGACTGGCCTTGAACATGACTGGCCTTGAACATGGCTGGCCTTGAACATGACTAGCCTTGAACATGGAGAATACTCCTTGTTGAGTAGGAAATTATGAACCTTTGACCTCCTTAAGAATCTGCACACCATATGGTAATAATCATAACATGAATCCACACTATCTGCAGCGCTGCATAAAGTTACACAAATAAACAATGATAACTGTATTCAAGACAAAAGCCTGCAAGTGTTCATCTCAAGAGTCAATGTTGCATTCAAGCCACATACATGTACATGTACATGCACCTAGAGATGCAAGGATGTATTGTAAGTTCACATCTAGAGTGGCTATCACACGCTGTCCTACACTTAAAGATAGACCTCTCTGTGTGCTCTCTCTTGACACTAAAAAACGCTACAGGTATAACCAGTCAAAGTTTGGGGACCTCAAAACCTGCATGCCTGAATTTGCTGGAGTGTGGCTGCTGATTGGAAGTGCCAGACAGTTGGAATTGGTATCAGTGGCAAGAGGAAATCTTAAGGCTGGTTCACAACGCGACGCAAACAGCACACGTCGTGTGAACCATGCGACGTGTTCTAGATTTAGGATGCGATGCGACGTTCGGATAGACTCGAGTTCTATTTTTGCGTCCAGGTGTGAAGCGTCCTCATCCGTCCAGCCAATCAGATTGCTTCTTCATCGCATGTGATTTTCATCGCATGTGATTTTGTCAACATGTGCATTATTTAGAAAGCTATGCTAAGCGGAGTTTCTAAGCAATGGATGTGTTCCTCGTAGTCATCATCAGCTCTCAGAGCTGTCGGCGAAGTCAGATTCCCAAGTATTCGCCATCTTCAATAACGAGGTCAAAGGTCGGAATTCTGTTCACAATGCGCGTCTTGGAACAACATTGTGAACCATGAGGATGCGTTAGAACGCTTCTTTTGAGGATGCGTCGCGTCAGAAAAAAGGTATTGTGAACCAGCCTTTACTCTACAATAATAAACCTGAGTATGTGGTCAAGCGAGTATGTGGTCAAGCGAGTATGTGGTCAAGCGAATATGTGGTCAAGCAAGTAGAATGTATGGTCAAGCGGCTGGGATTTGAAAATCAATTTTCTAAAATTGATTTTTCAGTGCTTGCCAGGTACTCAGTTTAGCCTTAATGAAAGCACTCGTGATTGTAGAGGAGGACATTCTCATGCAATTCAAATGGCTAGCACTAGGAGCCACACTTGCAGCAAATTCAGGCATGCATGTTTAGAAGTCCCCAACTATGAATGCCTGTAACTTTGGCATGGTTATACCTATGCAACATTTTTAAGGATCATTTTTTCAGTATCAAAAGAGAGCACACAGAGAGGTCCATCTTTTAAGCTATGTATATATTATCAAGTCTATCGAGCGAAGTATGCAGAATCCATGGAGCTTCTAAGTCCTAACTAACCATAAATTATATTAATTGTAAAAAAAAAGTTTAAAAAAAAAATATATTAAAAAAAAAGACATCACCCCCCCTCCCCCTTAATCAAAATTAATCTTGAAAAGTATGTAGTAGCTAACAACTACGTAAGTGAACTCTGTCGACCTTGCCAGTTCTACAAAACTCATTGGAACCACAGGTTTCCTGCTTGGCTCCTCCCTAGACTTACTATTTGCAGCTGCTGCTTGATCTTCTATCTCTGCACCCACAGAAAGCTACATTCCACCCTCACCAGCATGCTCCCTCCATGGTGGCCCGTCTCAAAAGCAATAGGCACACTGCAAACTTAGCATGTTTACTCTGAAAGTTTACATTGGGTCTAAAGTGTATGGGATTATTAGTTCATTAAAGCACGTCCTGTGGTATACTAGACACTTCCTGTAGTATACTAGACACTTCCTGTAGTATATTATACACTTCCTGCAGCAGTATATTAGACACTTCCTGCAGTAATTAGACATCCATGCCATTAGCTCTTCTAACACCAAATCCTTCAAGTGCCTACCATTGTTTTCATCGGACCGTTGTGGATGGCTGTTGACAATGTTGGGCACTCCGTGTGTGGCCCAGCGAGTATGTGCAACTCCTATATGAGTGTCAAACTCCACCTCATCATTGATGTCCAAACCTTTGCAAGGAATGTTGACGAGACACAAATACACACAATAATAACAACAACAAAACAACAACAACAACAACTGTAAGTTGTATGCAGCATTCATTATGATGATATCTATTGTAATGATCTCTATTGTAATGCCAGAATTGAGAAACCGAAATTGTCATTTTTCTGAAACTTGCGGATCGCTTGACTTCTCTACCGATGGTGAGCTCAGTGGGAGATGTCTGAAGTTAGCAGTGGGACAACCTGCTCTGAATGGGTTAGAATTCTCTCTGTATGGCGCGTGCTATAATCAACACACACCAGAGCCCTGGTCTAGGCTAGGTGCTACAGCTCCTCTACAGGCGCGTGCTATAATCAACACACACCAGTACAGCTCTGGCCTAGACTAGGTGCTATAGCTCCTCTACAGGCACGTGCTATAATCAACACACACCAGAGCCCTGGTCTAGGCTAGGTGCTACAGCTCCTCTACAGGCGCGTGCTATAATCAACACACACCAGAGCCCTGGTCTAGACTAGGTGCTACAGCTCCTCTACAGGCGCGTGCTATAATCAACACACACCAGAGCTCTGGTCTAGACTAGGTGCTACAGCTCCTCTACAGGCACGTGCTATTATCAACACACACCAGAGCCCTGGTCTAGGCTAGGTGCTACAGCTCCTCTACAGGCACGTGCTATAATCAACACACACCAGTGCCTGCTACAGCTCCTCTACAGGCACGTGCTATCAATAATCGACACACGTGGCATGATATGCTTTAGGTGCTCACCAAGAACGACGTCACTCAGAGCCTTCACCTTGCCTTGCTGTCGGACAACCCTAAAGAAGTTGCAAACATACACAGAAACATGAAAAACTCATCCCCTTTTATCATGTCTGTGGCAATTGATTTGCATGCACTTGTGGAGTGAGAGAAGTGGGAAAGGGAGGAAGGGGGGGGGGAGGGTAAGTCCACTGGTGCCAGGGACAATTCTGGCACCTACAAGGATGTCCAAGTTCAAAATTGTTGCTAAGCCATAAATCCATAGCCTAGTTCTAGCCCTAGATCCCTAGCCCTAGATTCCTAGCCCTAGATCCCTAGCCCTAGATTCCTAGCCCTAGATCCCTAGCCCTAGATCCCTAGCCCTAGATCCCTAGCCCTAGATTCCTAGCCCTAGATTCCTAGCCCTAGATCCCTAGCCCTAGATTCCTAGCCCTAGATCCCTAGCCTAACCCTAGATTCTGTCTGGCGTCTTTTGGCATACATAGTGCAACTTGCAAGGATGAGGGTGTTGCATTGCCCTGTGTCACCACACCCCGACATAAAGTGCAGAACGAGGGTTATATATTAGTGCCTGGTGGCGCATTTGGTTTGGCCTCTATTTTAAGATGGCGGACATAAACACACAATTGGCAGTTTCTTAGTGTCATAAACCGACTTCTGGCGATTTTGACCCCCGAAACACTTCATGCGTGCCTTGAATCCTTCGCAAAGCTAGTAAACTGGCAGACCCCCCCAAAACAACATTTGAAATTCATTTTCAAGATCTATAGCTACAAAGTATGTATCAACTGCCCCCCCCCCCCCCCTCCACACACAACATGCTACAATATGTCCCTTTGTCATAATAATTGTTCTACCTGAAGACTCCGTCCTATGCATTGCAATGACTAATCAGTTGATTATGTGTAACAACAAAAATCAGCATGACAATGGCTTAATCAGTTTCTTGATTCAGCAAAACACCCAAAATCTGCACAGCAACGACTAGTCAGTTTCTTGGTTCAGTGTAACACCCACAATCATAAAACGTATTCAATATCCTAAACACATTTGTGTACGTGCAATATCGAGTCTTGAGTCAGCAAGGAGCTGCACGTTTTTGTAACGAGAAGTGATCAGCTGTTCCGGTTCCCTCAGAAGTTTTCTCTGATGACAATTAACAGCACAGACCTTCACCATAACCAGGTAGCTACTGTACCTTATACATGTATATACATGTGTGTACATTTTAGTAATATGGATGGCAAATAATGACATCCGTGCTTGTTAGTTCTGGTGTTATGCTAGTAATGAATGCTAGGCATGGAGTAGTGAGGGGAAAAACAGGAAAATCCAGAACATGTTGAAGGACCAATGTGACTATGTCCATCATCCTTTCCTGTCAGTCATGCAGCCCATTCTCACCTGCCTGTGCGGCAAAGTTATTGTTGTTGTTTGGGTAAGAGGCACATGGGGGGGATTATTGCAGGCTTGGTTTGTCATTTGTGCTGTTTCTGGCTGGCTTATTCTGCGATCTAGTAACTGGTAAAGGGTTATGTTCATATCGCGCAGACCATTCTCTAGCTAGGACAGTCTAGTTTAGAATCTCGGGGAGATTAACTCAATCGATCTCTTCTCGCCGTGACAACCATTCCAGATTTACGTAAGCCCGCATCATTTAAAGCGGTTGACCAGTTCAAATTTTCCTACGGGTGGTGAATGCAAGTGCATAGATAGCTAGAACCATGCACCATGCGCGACAGTACCGAGTTCTCCATCTAACTCCACACTGAGGTATCTCTTTGCTGGCCAACTAAGTTCCTATAGGGACGCTGTTGGACTATCATAAGACAAAGAAATGTTGAGGTTGATCAAGTCAAAGAAGAAATGAAACAAGAATTTACCCATGTCAGCAACAACCACTTACAGGCCAATACTGAAATACTTTCTTTATCAGTAATTACATTTGGAGCATTATATTAATAGGTAAAGGGTTTTCTGTTCAATTATTGTTTCATTACTTTTTTGACTAGTCGTATAACTTGCACTGATACTGCATAGGAAGCTGCTGAGTGCTGTCATGTTCTACAACTGCAACTTCAAGTGTGGACTAAATTTTTACAAAAATCTGGTGGCTTGGGGGAGGAGGGAGAGGGGAGGGAGAGAGGAGGGAGAGGGGAGGGAGGGGGAGGGTGGTGGAAAATAAAGTCTGATGCAGGCCACAATAGGCCACCATTTAAAATCATGTATGCACTCCAACTGCCATACAGACATTAAAAAGTGTGTATGGTATCATGCTCTTATTTATAATGTTGGTGTATGTAGTAACATAAGCATAGATGATTACAAATGGTCAAATCATGTCCTCCAATTATTATGCACTTAAAAAAAGTATTGGAGTGTTTTTAAATGGTAAAGGATACTTTAAGTGGTTGTGGCCTACGGACTGTCTTGTTTTATTTGTTTCTGGACAAGCCTTTATGTATGTTATTAAACGAAGAACTATTTCTCTTCTTGCTTCTAGGATTTTGTTGATGTTGTTCTTGCTAGAATGTATGCTTGGGCTGTCAGTCAGTTGTGACAATGTTGAGAGGCGCATTCTAGGCCAGCTGCCACTATGTGGAGAGCTACAGTTGTATGTAACAGTCCAGTACCAGTACCGTAGCCAAGCTCTGAGAAGTTCGAGGCTTAATCCAAGCTCCGAGAAGTCCGAGGCTTAGCCCAAGCTCTTAGCAGTCCGAGGCTTAGCCCAAGCTCTTAGCAGTCCGAGGCTTAGCCCAAGCTCCGAGAAGTCCGAGGCTTAGCCCAAGGTCTGAGCAGTCCGAGGCTTAGTCCAAGCTCCGAGAAGTCCGAGGCTTAGCCCAGCTCTGAGTAATCCAAGCCTTAGTCCAAGGTTTGAGAAATCCGAGGCATAGTTCAAGCTCTGAGAAGTCTGAGGCTTAGTCCAAGCTCTGAGAAGTCTGAGGCTTAGTCCAAGCTCTGAGAAGTCTGAGGCTTAGTCCAAGCTCTGAGAAGTCTTGAGGCTTAGTCCAAGCTCTGACAAGTCTGAGGCTTAGTCCAAGCTCTGAGAAGTCCAAGGCTTAGTCCAAGCTCTGAGAAGTCGAGGCTTAGCTCAAGCTCTCAGAAATCCAAGGCTTAGTCCAAGCTCTGAGACGTCTGAGGCTTAGTCCAAGCTCCGAGGCTTAGCTCAAGCTCTGAGAAGTCTAAGGCTTAGCTCAAGCTCTGAGAAATCCAAGGCTAGCCTAGGCTCTGAGAAGTCCAAGGTTCTGCGTCTCCAGCATGAGTGTCTAATGTTAGAAACTTTTCCGAACTTGCTTCTTCTTGTTGTATTGACTTAAGTCAACACAAACCGCATCTTGTTGCTTTGTGTTCTAATCAGAGGAAGGCCTCAGGTGGTGTATTACAGTAACAGAACAGCAGGCCAGCCCAGGAGTTCTTGGGTATGCAGCTGCAATCACAATGTGGTTTTGACAGAATAACAGGTGGTCTGGAGTAAATTTACACAGGTAGATATGCATGCATTGACAGGCCACAACGTATTGGGGCTAGCCTCACCTGAATGGCCCATAAGCAGTGACCTGAAGGTCTCGACTGTGCTCATAATAATATAGCCTCATCACCCATAGTGAAATCTTTGCTGCATCAAAAAAACACTCAACTAGCTGCAGATTCAACGAAGTTTATGGGCATAGTTACCAGTGAACCAAGTGACAGGCTCTTCTTACACTGCCCCTCCCCAAGTACTGTATATATACTTAGTAACTCTGACAGAGTGTGCATGGGTATGTGTGGGCACATGCAACTGAACACTGAATATCACTAGCAACTTCCATGGATGACACAGGTTTGACTATGAGAACACTGGACATTCCTCATCTCTTGAGACGGACTCAGATGACCTACTATCAGGAGAAGATGAATGTTTTCAGCAGTTCATTCAACCCAAAATGAATTGGAAGTGGCTCAAGTGAGTGGAAAGAAGATTCATTAGTGAGTGTTCTAGAGCTCCATAGATGACAGCATTGCAATGGTTGTCTCCAGATCCCCTTAACCAGCGCTGACCCCCTTAGCCAGCGCTGAGCATTCTCATAAACAATCCACTGCTCACTTATTTCCATTAATTTAATAGCTAACATATACAATAAGTTACAGTTTGGTATAAGAGTCGGCTCCATTAGGGCAACAAAAAATGCACATTTCTAGCAACTGAATGTCACACTAGGCGCAAAGTACATGTAAACATTACATTACATTACATGCAGCTTCTACCTGGGTTTTTTTAAATTACATTACATTACATGTAGCTTGTACCTGGTTTTTGGTGTCTGGTTTCCTCCGACGTTGAAGAGTTCATCCGAGTCAAAGGCCAACCCTGCCGAGTCATAACCTCGGTATTCCAATCTTAGAAGTCCATTGATGAGGATTTGCAAAATCTGCTTTCTTGAGATTGGAAGAAGGAAGTTCAAGTAGCCAAAAATACCTGGAAGCACGTAGGAACAAGGAATCACAAATATTTCATGCGCTTAGACCGAGTGTCGAGGTGAAGAGGTGTGCCATGTACACTGGATACTGTTTGTGAGTGTGACATGTGTGTGTGTGTGTGCGTGTACATATGTGTGACTGATGACCCAATGTGACTGATGACCCAAGTGTGTTCAGATGTGTGTATGACCGTGTGTGTGTACGTATGTGTGACTGATGACCCAAGTGTGTCAGATGTGTGTGTGTGTGTGTGATTGATGACCGAGTGTGTCAGAAGTGTGTATTACTGTGTGTGTGTGTGTATGTGTGATTATTGACTATGTGTGCGCAGATACTGTGTGCACGCATGTGTCTATGTGCGTGCACATATATACTACATATGTGGTACATGTATATGTGAGTGATGACCAAGTGTGTTCAGATGTGCATGTGTGTATGTGACTGATGATGTGTGCATGCGTGACTGATGACATAATCAGCATCCAGACCACAACGTACACAACACTAAACTGAAAGTGAGCAAGAGAAAAAGGACGCAGTGCTCATCTCTGTGCATGCCAAGTGTCAGTGCTCTATCTCTGTGCATGCCAAGTGTCAGTGCTCTATCTCTGTGCATGCCAAGTGTCAGTGCTCTATCTCTGTGCATGCCAAGTGTCAGTGCTCTATCTCTGTGCATGTCAAGTGTCAGTGCTCTATCTCTGTGCATGCCAAGTGTCAGTGCTCTATCTCTGTGCATGCCAAGTGTCAGTGCTCTATCTCTGTGCATGCCAAGTGTCAGTGCTCTATCTCTGTGCATGCCAAGTGTCAGTGCTCTATCTCTGTGCATGCCAAGTGCCAGTGCTCTATCTCTGTGCATGTCAAGTGTCAGTGCTCTATCTCTGTGCATGCCAAGTGTCAGTGCTCTATCTCTGTGCATGCCAAGTGTCAGTGCTCTATCTCTGTGCATGCCAAGTGTCAGTGCTCTATCTCTGTGCATGCCAAGTGTCAGTGCTCTATCTCTGTGCATGCCAAGTGTCAGTGCTCTATCTCTGTGCATGCCAAGTGTCAGTGCTCTATCTCTGTGCATGCCAAGTGTCAGTGCTCTATCTCTGTGCATGCCAAGTGTCAGTGCTCTATCTCTGTGCATGCCAAGTGTCAGTGCTCTATCTCTGTGCATGCCAAGTGTCAGTGCTCTATCTCTGTGCATGCCAAGTGTCAGTGCTCTATCTCTGTGCATGCCAAGTGTCAGTGCTCTATCTCTGTGCATGCCAAGTGTCAGTGCTCTATCTCTGTGCATGACAAGTGTCAGTGCTCTATCTCTGTGCATGACAAGTGTCAGTGCTCTATCTCTGTGCATGTCAAGTGTCAGTACTCTATCTCTGTGCATGTCAAGTGTCAGTGCTCTATCTCTGTGCATGACAAGTGTCAGTGCTCTATCTCTGTGCATGCCAAGTGTCAGTGCTCTATCTCTGTGCATGCCAAGTGTCAGTGCTCTATCTCTGTGCATGCCAAGTGTCAGTGCTCTATCTCTGTGCATGTCAAGTGTCAGTGCTCTATCTCTGTGCATGACAAGTGTCAGTGCTCTATCTCTGTGCATGCCAAGGGTCAGTGCTCTATCTCTGTGCATGCCAAGTGTCAGTGCTCTATCTCTGTGCATGACAAGTGTCAGTGCTCTATCTCTGTGCATGACAAGTGTCAGTGCTCTATCTCTGTGCATGTCAAGTGTCAGTACTCTATCTCTGTGCATGTCAAGTGTCAGTGCTCTATCTCTGTGCATGACAAGTGTCAGTGCTCTATCTCTGTGCATGCCAAGTGTCAGTGCTCTATCTCTGTGCATGCCAAGTGTCAGTGCTCTATCTCTGTGCATGCCAAGTGTCAGTGCTCTATCTCTGTGCATGTCAAGTGTCAGTGCTCTATCTCTGTGCATGACAAGTGTCAGTGCTCTATCTCTGTGCATGCCAAGGGTCAGTGCTCTATCTCTGTGCATGACAAGTGTCAGTGCTCTATCTCTGTGCATGCCAAGGGTCAGTGCTCTATCTCTGTGCATGACAAGTGTCAGGCGCAGAGAGCACACACCACACTACTACTATTATTACAACCTCACTACTACAGGCTAGAATAGAAAATGAAATTGCAACGTGCAGTTGTGCAACAAAAAACACCTCCCAGCAGCAAGTTGGATGAGAACAGGAGAGGGAACGATGTTACTCCACATGACCTAGACTTCAGTGCTTGTTATACACACACATACACACCACACACACACATACACACACATACACCACACAAACCACACACACACACACTCACCACACACACACACACACTCACTCACCACACATGATGATCCAGCAGCTGCTATCTAGCCTGAAAGCCGAGCCTGTGGAGCAAGACGGGTGTGAAATGCATATAATAATTATTATTATGACAGCACTTGCAGTTGTTAGAACACCACTGGTTGGGTGGAAAACTACCAAGAGTATGATGCTTGTATGATAACATTACAGCAGGTAGTTGTTAGCTAAACCAACAACCACATTAGAGACTCAAATAGCTGCAATCAACACATTATCCTGGGCTATCGTAAATTAGCTAGCAGCCCAAGGAATGTTCAATGAATGATGTGCGGCCTTATCCTAGTCATTCTTTTGACACGAAGAACAAGTCCTCCTCCCTCTCCTCTCATCCCCATCTACAGTATCTCCTGCACCTTCTCACTTTCCCCTTATATCTCCTCTCCCTCCCTCCCCTATCTCCTCCCCTCTTCACTCTCCTTCCCTCCCCTTTCCATCGTCCCCCACCCTTCCTCAATAGTCAATTTAAAATTCAAAAACCAACAACAACAACAACAACATGTTAGAAACAAAAATAACAACAAATTCTTGTGTCATCATTAGCTAAAGACTCCTGCCAGGTCAGAGATGAAGGTCATGCCGTGAGCCCATCCAAGGAGGTTGGGAGGCACCTATTTTACTGTTTGTTCTAGAGCCTCTATTTATTAAGCATCCATCGTGACTATGTCACCTCCCGCTCAAAATTTAGTCTTTCTTTCATCCCTTCTAGCTAGCCCAATACATATACTCAGGGTCTGTACCTATGACAACCGTACCTATGACAACCATACCTATGACAACCATACCTATGACAACGATACCTATGACAACCATACCTATGACAACCATACCCATACCTATGACAAATGTACCTATGACAACCATACCTATGACAAATGTATCTATACAAATGTACCTATGACAACTATTCCTATAGATGAACAACCGTACCCATGACAAACATATCTATGACAAACATACTTATGAAAAACATACCTGTGACAACCGTACTTTGTACCTATGACAACCATACCTATGACAAATGTATCTGACAAATGTACCTATGATAGACATGACAACCGCTCCATGACAAATGTGACAACCGTACCTATGACAAACATACTTATGAAAAACATACCTATGACAACTGTACTTATGACAACCGTACATACCCATATCATGACAAACATACCTATGACAAACATACCTATGACAACCATACCTATGACAACCACACCTACGACAACCATACCTATGACAACCATACCTATGACAACCATACATATGACCACACCTATACGACAACCATACCTATGATAACCATACCTATGACAACCATACCTATGACAACCATACCTATGACAACCGTACCTATGACAACGGATGATATGTGTATCTATGACAACCGTACATAACTGTATCATGACAAACATACCTATGACAAACATACATGTACATGACCTATGACAACCGTACCTATGACAAACATACCTATGACAATCGATGACAAATGTACCTATGACAAATTGGTACTGTCTGTGCATGGACGTTGGTTGGGGCTACTCAGTATTATGGGTGGACTAGTGATCAAAAGTACTCCTTTTTTTGAGGCACCATAATTTTCCTATAAAAATGTAACTCTAGCTGTGTTTAATACATGCTCAAAATATCAGTTGAGTATGTGCAATTTCAATTTTGGGTCAGACATGAGAATTCCTACATTTTGCTTTCGGCAGAGCTCTTCGACAATAAATCGACAATAAAAAGCAAAAAATGATTGAGTTTAAGTTTCCCCAAGAGAAAAAAAAGATGGAAAAAAAGTTGCATGACCTAAAAGTTGTCACCTTTTTCTACACATCTCTAGGCCGAGTCTTGTGACTTTGGAGCTCCATAGATTCTACACACTTCATTGTATGAACTTGATTTATAGCCCAAAAGATAGCTCTCTCTGTGTGCTCTCTTTTGATATAAAAAGTGTCTGTATAGGTATAACTGTGCCAACGTTGTATGCAGCCAAGGTCCGGTACCTCAAAATCTGAGTTGACTCACAACCGACAAGACTTATCTCCTTACAGGGAAGTTCAAGTGGCAACCCCACCCAGCACACACACACACACAAGAGCATCTAGATCTACTGAACTTCTTCACAAAATGGTTGCAACCATGGATACTGCAAATGCTAAATGACACTGGGAGTGGAACTACTTGTGCTGGTATGCATCTAGTGCAGGTGCAATGCATGGGGAACTATAGCTACATGTGTTACTGAGTGAGGTATTTTGGGCGGTTCATCTTTAGTTGAAGAAGAAAGAAGTTTCAGACATTGTAAGCTGCCTGGACTGTGCTAACCAAACACTTGCTACAGTTGGAGGAGAGTCTAGAAAGAGCTATGGGAACACTTTTCTAGTCTTATACACTAAATGCAGCAGTTGATCAGATTCTCGTTTAAGTTGTTTTGTTTTTCTAAACTGAATATACCTCCCCTCTCCAGCACAGAGCATGGCATGCTACCCCACAACATGGCTTCCCTCTCCAGGCGTGCTACCCAACAACATGGCTTCCCTCTCCAGCACAGAGCATGGCATGCTACCCAACAACATGGCTTCCCTCTCCAGGCATGCTATCCAACAACATGGCTTCCCTCTCCAGCTTGTAGGACTGTTTTTTTTGTGAAGTGCTTTTGTCAAGTCTCTTGTTAACAACTTCACCAGTGGAGTTGGTGAAAGTGCTGAGGTGGCATTGACAGTTTGATTTCCATAACTGTTGAAGACTGTGGATACCTTCCAAAGCTTTGTGGACCAGCTTCAGTAGCTAGGATTGTGGACACCTTTCAAAGCTTTGTGGACCAGCTTCAGTAGCTAGGATTGTGGACACCTTCCAAAGCTTTGTGGACCAGCTAGGATTGTGGACACCTTCCAAAGCTTTGTGGACATGCTTCAGTAGCTAGGATTGTGGACACCTGCCAAAGCTTTGTGGACCAGCTACAGTAGCTAGGATTGTGGACACCTTCCAAAGCTTTGTGGACCGGCTTCAGTAGCTAGGATTGTGGACACCTTGCAAAGCTTTGTGGACCAGCTTCAGTAGCTAGAATTGTGGACACCTTCCAAAGCTTTGTGGACCAGCTTCAGTACCTAGGATTGTGGACACCTTCCAAAGCTTTGTGGACCAGCTCATGCGACAATGTTTCAGAGCAATGACTTTCAGTAGCTAGCTAAGTAAAATACAACAAATGATGCAAAAGACTTCCATCAGGCTGGGGTAGTTTTCACTCTTCCAGATAATGCTGATAGAGGATGAAAAAGAGGAGGGATCTCAGTTGGGAGAGTCACATGATGCAAAACAACAACAACAACAACACAAGGGAGTTTAATAAGAGCATGGGAAAATAGACGTTTCGTTTTGAGAGCCGTAATAGTCTCCACCTCCTTACTAGCCCCCAAGGGTGATTTACCACCTTGTGGTGGTGGGTAACAAGGGGCTGGCTGTGGTAGCCCTAGACTACGCCCACCAGGACCAACATCTTAGATGCAGTCAAGGTGCAACTCCTCATTTTAGGATGGACTCAAACTGGTCCTGCATGATGGGAATGGTGGGCTCAAGCTATGATCCATGAGGCTTTCACCCAAGACAACACTTCACCACCCCCAAACATTTACTTTTCCCTGGTGGCTACCCATCCAATGTGCTGGGCAAGCCCAGTGCTGCTTAAATAGCAAAGCACTCAATAATGTTCAAAGTCAAACCTTTATTGACCTCATTCTCCCAGTGAGACCTAGCATTACAAAATGTAACCGTGAAGCACAAATGCAATCATTCATAGGTTAAGAAAACGCCCTAACCACATGACAGCTTGAATAAATATGGTGGGTTGCTATGCAAAACAACCACACAGGCATGACTATCATTATAATGCTGCCAAACAACCAAATCCCTAGTCCCAACTTTAAACTTGAACGGATGGTGTAGTCATTTCACACAAGTATAAGCAACAAGTAGAAGCATTCAATACTGCTAGTCTGATGATTTGCAAACTACCAAGAAAACTCGTTGACTTCGTGCATGTAATTGTTTCCCATAAAATACCTGGAAAGGCTAGAGCACAATTTTATACGGACAAGAATTTGTACGAGTCCTCATCACATATCAGTGGACCCACCTGGATTTTTGCCTTTAACCTTCACCAGTTATCACTTCATTTCCAATCCGACCAATCGCTCAAGTCTAACACCAGGCATATCTTTCTCTTTATTTTAATGAACTCTCAGTTGATATAGTACAGTATACGATGGCTTAGATAATCAACTTGGATTTATTAACTTGATGTTGATGAAAATTAGAGCACCTAGCTGAAACGTCGAGTGAGTAAATTTAAGTTGACCATCGAGAAAGTCATCGTATCAGATCTATTTTGCTCACAACCCCAGTTGCTCAAGGACCACGCTGGCTTTCCATGGTAAGCGCTTCTCCTCATAATCATTCTTTGACATCCCAAATCATCGTGCAGCAATGCTGCCAGCACCTCATCCAGAGAGCATTTTTTTGGTCGATGAGTGGACCAACCCTTGACCTTCACCATGTGTTTCTTCATTTTTTCCATAGTTATCACGGAGATATTGACATGGCAATTTGCCGAGTCAGGATGCCACAATTTAGAGACACTCGGCTTTGAAAAGCAATTCAACGATTATTTTATTCTACAAACTCAGTGAATTTTGACTTCCTCAATAATCAAATCAACTTGAAATTTTCTCTCGATGTTTTGGCTAGATGCTCTAGCCTTCTTGACAAATAATAAGGCTAAGGTCAACAGCAAATTTCAAGTCGATTATTGAGTCATTTTTTGGTTTTTACAGCACTGGGGTTTTCAATAATCATCTTTAGCAAAAACATTCAAACTCATGGTGGAAAGTTTCTAAATACTATTTGACACTGCCATTCCTCTTTCCCCCAGCAAAAACACATTTGCTTACTTGAAACACTAGATTGACTGGCGTTGCTGTTAGCTAGCCAAACTCACGGTTTTAATATGCACGCTAGGAAAAAGCCACAGTTCTGGCTTGCAACTTCCCTCCAGCTTCAAGTACTTGATAACCAGCCTCGATCGTATGACCTCTCGCTTCTGACCTGACCAGCGCAGAAAATGGTAAAGGGTTAATTAGGTTTGGAAACCTCACACCTCGAATTAAGTTTCTTCTAGAATCCCGAGAGCGACCTGTTTACTTTAGGCTCGGTCACTTCGGAGGACCTAGGGATCCTGGCTTGGCCTGCGATCCTAACACTTCAAAGGGACTCAAATTGCTCTCTTGTGGCCCTTAATCTGCCATTTTAAAATCGAGGAGTGCAGTTAAAAACAGCCACTTAAAACAGCTTTGGTTAAAAATAGCTTTGGGCAGACAAGGAGAGCGGTAACAAAAGGACTACAGCCAACAATAATAATACATATAAGACAGATGGTGAACAAGGAACTAGCACTAAAAGCCAAATTAGTACTGAAATGAAGTTCCACAAGATTATACTCACAAAGATTGAGCTTTGGTGGTGTTCATTCAGGCTCTTGTCTTGAGCAACTAAGCTGTAACATGGTGAACATTTGTTTCAGGTGCTGCAGGAATGATGGGATCCCTTCAAGGATGTTGTAAGGTGAAACTTTAGAAATGAGCTTCTCATTACCAGAAGTGGCCAGCCCATTTCAACCAGCAGGTAGTGACCACGTGCACGTCATTTCCCTGTAATCAGTGAGCTCTAAAACTGGTCATCTTTTGTCAATTTCGGGTCCCATAAACGAGCAATACTCAATGTTGGGCATTACACAAATGGGAAAGAATAGTAGTGAGGAGACCCTGGAAGCAGGTGTAAGGTGTGTTTCCTATATGAAATCCATTCTGTAGTGGTGATTCTCTAGTTGAACTCTGCCCGAGTATGAGAACAATACTAGTTGTCACTAGTGGGAGTATACCCATACATAGGTGGTTTAACATTCATTCCTTGTAAGTTTGTACACAGAGGTAATATCTTTCGGGGACTGATTAACTGGTATATATTTTAAATGAAACCTCTATGGCAGGAGGCTTGCAAAGATGGAAGAGGGTAGACAGGTGGAAATTGTGGCAGACAAGCTAAGAATGGATGGAGGGATAGGATGGTAGACTGCTGAGGAGGAAATGCGACCTGGATGATGAGCTAGGGTCAGTGGAGCAATGGAAGGTTAAGATAAAGAAGAGAAATGGATTGGGAGGAGGAAGTTGAGAGTAAGAGTAGTTTGAGGTGGTATAGGTTGACAAAGGTGATGAGCAGAAATGTATACAAGGTCATTACAGGGATGTGAGGGAGTGAGGCTGATGTTTCGGTTGAGGACATGTGTTGTGTATGGGGCATTTTCTAATAGGCTGTGATGGGAATGGAGAGCACTAATGGATGGAATTGGAATATGGTTGGAGGTTGACCGAGGGGAAGGTGGCATTGTTCCTTGGAAAGGAGGTGGAGGGTGTGAGTAATCAGGTGATAGTGTATGTGGGTGCATTTTGCAGTAGAAGTGTTAGCACAGGAGGATCAATTTATGGCCTCCCCCCCCAACTTCACCCAACTTCACCATAAACAAGAATTTTGAAATCGTATGTATCTTGGATTGTTTATCAGATGTGTATGTATAATTATTACAGTCCTCTTACCTGTACTGATAACATGATAACATTTTTAATGCCAGGTATTAGACTAGGGTAAAGGGTCAGTCTGCGCGACACTAGCGTGGAGGCTCAGAATGTCATCGAGGACCGTGAGCATGCTGGTTCTTGAAGTAAGAAGGGTAGACTATATAACATGCCTTGGTGATAATGTGTAGGCAAGCAACATACAGCTTCCCATGTCCACGACAAAAGGACTTTCTATGTCTAGAATAATTGGTTAGATAGAGCGCCAGTTTGCTGAAATAAGAGGAAGGGGAAAGACTGCTACACCTCTTTTTTTTTTGTATTGTGAAGGACGAGTATTGTCGACTTATTATTGGGACTCTGGAAATAACGTGCAGTTCGGAGGCATGGCACAGTTGGTGCAGTCAACAGAGTGGTCTTCCTGAATAATTATTGTTTTACGTGGTAGTGTGCTTATTGTGTTGTTGTGGTGGTGACAGCTGCTCCAATGCCTACATTCTGATCCTGCTGTACCTTCAAACATCCTCCTCTCACTTCGACTTTCTCGTACATAGGGTTAGATTTAGTTGTGACCAGAGACCAAATTACTGGGAACAGTATTGGTGGCAGTTGTATAGGTCGAAACAGTATTGTTAACGGACTGCTTCGACATTTGTTTTAAATGTGAATGTGAATGACCTTTGCTACTTACTACATTAATGACAGTTAATGACAGTACCTAGGAATGGAGCAGAGTTCCCTTTCAAGTCTTGGAGTGCTTGTTTGGGTGTGTGTGTGTGTGTGATCTTTGCAGTGTTGGATATCTTTGGTATGTGCAATATCAGTTTATCACGGCAGTGCCTAAATGAACGGTTTTCATAATGACTTGGTTATGTGAACACCTTACCTTGGTCATGAAAACACCTGGTAATGTGAACACCTGACCATGAGCACACCCTGGTCACAAGAACACCCTCATCATGACCACATGTTTCAGGTTATTTCCCTGGTTTGTTATTGTTTGTTTTTGTAGTTTTGTGATGATGGCTCATTTTGGGGGACGGTTCAGCTCGACCTGCTTGCTGAAGTGGAGGACATTGCAGCTTCTGTTGCTGGCACAGTAAGTCAACACATCATCAGGAAGTGCAACTATCGCTCACCCTGCTTCAAAATGGCCGACATAAAAAAAGATGCGCCATAAAGCTCCTACCCATGGCTAAAGCTCACTTTGGCAGCTTCATAAGATCCTAAATGGTAGTTTTGGCTGGTTTTAGCTCCAAAAAGACTTCCAGCATGGCTTGAATTCTTCGCCATGGTAATAAATTGGCATCCAAACACGTTAAAAAATCGTGAAATACATGTTCAAGTAGTTTGATCTATTGTTTACTTCCCCCCATGCATAACTTGCACACAGTAGGACAGTATAAGGTTCATTCGAAATGCCTGAAGACACCAAGTTGTCTAACACGTGCAGCAACTAATGTTTCTCGTAAAACACGAAAATCGGTAAAAAGGTTGCATGTACATGTACAATGTTGAGCCTCAGTGGCAGCTGCTGCACGTTTCCACTGCAAAGAAGTGTCTAGTTGGTTTTCTCAGAAGCTTACTCTTGTGACAATATTAACCCAAGCACAGACCTTCAACAGAACCAGGCAGACTGTTTAATAGTGGCTCGTTTAGATATACATGTGTGTGTGTACTTTAGTAATAAAAATATATACGTGTGTGTTGTGTGTACTTTAGTAATAAACATATTAAATATATACATGTGTTTACTTTAATAATATTAAATGTATATGTGTGTGTACTTTAGTAATAACGTTATATTACATGTGTGTGTACTTTAGTAATAACATTAAATGTATACATGGGTGTGTACTTTAGTAATAACATTATATTAAATGTATACATGGGTGTGTACTTTAGTAATAACATTATATTAAATGTATACATGTGTGTGTACTTTAGTAATAACATATTAAATGTATACATGTACTTTAGTAATAATATATTAAATGTACTGTATACACGTGTGTGTAATAACATTATATTAAATATATACATCACGTGTGTACTTCAGTAATAAACATTATATTAAATGTATTCATGAAATGTATACATGTATGTGTTCACTTTAGTAATAACATTATATTAAATGTATACATGTGTGTGTACTTTAGTAATAACATTATATTAAATGTATATATGTGTGTGTACTTTAGTAATGAACATATTAAATGTATACATGTGTGTGTACTTTAGTAATGAACATATTAAATGTATACATGTGTGTACTTTAGTAATGAACATTATATTAAATGTATATATGTGTGTGTACTTTAGTAACGAACATTATATTAAATATGTACGTGTGTGTTGTGTGTACTTTAGTAATAAACATAGTAAAGAACATAAAAGCTGCTATGATTGGAGTAATCTTCTTAAAGGAGACTGCATGACTAATGAATGAAGGAATGAATGAACAAACAAATTGTTAACTTGTCAAAATCAAAGAAAACAAGAATTGCAAAAGCAGAAATGTTTAAATGCCCCTTTTAAAATCATGTAGACTGATAAATAAAAATCTACATGGTTGGATATCATTAGAGGTAGAGAGCCTTATTTGGTTGTGGGGAGGTTCTGGAGGGTGCTCCTCCACCTCTGAGAATTGACATGCATGTATCTATATATATATATATTATTATAATATACCTGTGATGTTTTTATTGTTTTTTTAAAATTACTGTGTTGCTTACTTTGTTGACTTATTTTTGTTCATTATACACAATTTACTCGAGTATATCATGTCTAGCTGTGTTGAGAATTTGAGAATCCCGGGGCAGTTCCACTAATGTTGTGAGCTACAACACTATCAGACTAGCCAATGTAGAACAGTAATTGATGCCCCAGCAGCAGGCTTTGCATCTCCCAACCTACAACACTATCAGACTAGCCAATGTAAAACAGTAATTTATGCCCCAGCAGCAGGCTTTGCATCCCAACCTACAACACTATCAGACTAGCCAATGTAGAACAGTAATTGATGCCCCAGCAGCAGGCTTTTCTTTTCTTAACCCGGAGCCAATTATTATGGTGCTCATACTTACTTGCTTTCAGCTCGGGCTTCACAATGACGTTGCTGTGGGTGACATGTGTTTGTTTAAGTCTTCCAAATCGGACTGCGAGAAGTGGATTCGAGCTAAAATATGTTCTGTATTGTCATCAAGAGTGTATCTGAAGCTAGTCGAGTAAGTTTGCTGTGGGAGCGCATTGGTTTGTTATGCTGTACTTGTTATAGCTGTCCTGTGATGTATTCAACCTGCGTACATTGCTTGCATACCGTATTTGCTGAAGGGTAGGCCATACACCCCATCAATACAAAAAGATTATGATTGCTGGAGCTAAAAGTCGTACATTAGTAAAGCACCTGCCCATGCAGGAGCTGCTCTGACCTCAACTCGAAGTGATCTGGCTGATCTTAATGTTGTCTACTCGATCTTCTTTCTCCGGTGTGGATTAGGTTTTCGCTTACTCTCTACTGTCTACTTCAGCTCTGCCACCTCCCATACTGCTCTTACAAATTCAACACTTTGAGCTGAACTTAAAAAAAACAGCAGTCTAGTTTGTGCACTTAATTCCACACATTTCACATACAGAAAAAAGTAAACTGAGACCATTGCAGTTAGCTGCAGTATGAGATTACACGTTCCACTTGTGACTCTAGCCCTAGCCCTAGCGCCCAGTATTTCAGTTTAAGCATTGCATCCTATACGCCAGCAAAATCAATGCATTTGGTGCATTAAGTTGCACCCCTGAGATGGAAAGGAAGGTTTGGAGGTGCTACTGCACCCTATAATCAGGTACTTATAAATATTGCACGCAATGTAGGAATCCCAAGCTGTGAAAGAAGTGTTCTATGTCAACTCCTTCTCTGTACTTTGGACGTTGATGGAGAGCTATTGCATGCTATCAGTACACCAGGGCTGCCTTATCTTTGAAAAGTGGTTGTTAAGAATCAAGTGACCTCTGACTGACCTTGCCATTTTCCATCAGCACATGCACTCCATGTGATTCCTTGTTGGCGACCTTGCAACAAAGTTGGCTACTTGCAGCTGTTGCTTGGTGGCCATAAGCTTTGTTGCATGTGAGCACACCATAGAAGCTCACTCCACTCCCACTAAGATGTTCCCCATGATGGTGTGTTTCAAAACTTTGCAGACTGCAAACTATAGTAATTGAGTCTAGAGTTTGTGGTTTATTGCTTTTATGAATAACATTACAACACTTCCTATAGTACTTTTTGTAGTATACAGACAACCATGCCATGTAGCTTGTATACTATAATTATATATACAGTATTTTTTTTATTACCGGGGCATTAATCAGCAATGTGCATTCAATATTAAGTATTCATCATGGAAAGTTAATTCTTGACTTTATAAGGATGGCCAAGAAAATAGAAAGTGGAGCGTGGGTTAAATCCTTACATTTGGTCGTCTGGTGCATAGTGGTGTGCAAACTCCTGGGCTTATAGCTAGAGCTAGCCTTGGCAAGACTGGCTACTTAGTGCCACTGCCTAAAGATGGCCCTGGTCTACTTGTAAGCCAAGCCAACTGCCAAGAAGTAAGGTGCGGTGGACAGGGAAGGCCGCTCCTCTGAGATGCAGATATCCAAGCAGCGGCTACCAACATGTATACCTGAACATGTGCTGTATGTAAATGTGGTGTGCTTTTAAATGGTGTGTGCATGCATGTGTGTGTGCATGCATGTGTGTGTGCATGCATGTGTGTGCATGCATGTGTGTGTGCATGTGCATGTATGTGTGTTGTGAAACCTCTCTCTCTGACCAAACAATTTCCTAGAAAATAACATGAACTACCTAGTTTGCAATAGCACCTCCCCCCCCCTTGAAGTCTGGTAATGAACTTTTATAAGTCTATGTACAACATGTATAGGTATAGGTTTACAAGCCCCTAAGCTATAGCCCCGAGTAGCAGCAGCACAGCTGCCTGCCCCCCAGGGAGGTTCCATTTGCCAAGCTTTTCCGTGTGCAGTGACATTGTTTACTCTTGTACATTTTGTGCTGTGTTGGATGACCTCTGTATGTAGGGTATTCTTGATCGATTATGGCCGAGTGGAAGTGTGTACCCTGCAAAGGTAATTCTGTGTGTGCTTGGAGTAATATACATGTACATGTATAGTAGTACCCTTAAAATGCTGGCTCCCTTTTCTTGTCTCAACTGTGTTTGTGAAAAGTCTTAATTCATGAAGAGGAAGAAGAACCGGTTTTGTTGGCAATTTACCACCATAGCCAGGAGACCACCATAGCTGGGAGACCACCATAGCCAGGAGACCACCATGTAGCTAGGAGACCACCTTAGCCAAGAGACCACCATAGCCAGGAGACCACCATAGCCAGGAGACCACCATGTAGCTAGGAGACCACCTTAGCCAAGAGACCACCATAGCCAGGAGACCACCATAGCCAGGAGACCACCTTAGCCAAGAGACCACCTTAGCCAAGAGACCACCATAGCCAGGAGACCACCATAGCCAGGAGACCACCATAGCCAGGGGACCACCATGACCACCTTAGCCAAGAGACCACCATAGCCAGGAGACCACCATAGCCAGGAGACCACCATAGCCAGGGGACCACCATAGCCAGGAGACCACCATAGCCAGGGGACCACCATGTAGCTAGGAGACCACCATGTAGCTAGGAGACCACCATAGCCAGGAGACCACCATAGCCAGGAGACCACCATAGCCAGGAGACCACCATGTAGCCAGGAGACCACCATGTAGCCAGGAGACCACCATGTAGCCAGGAGACCACCATGTAGCCAGGAGACCACCATAGCCAGGAGACCACCATAGCCAAGAGACCACCATAGCCAGGAGACCACCATAGCCAGGAGACCACCATAGCCAGGGGACCACCATAGCCAGGAGACCACCATAGCCAGGAGACCACCATGTAGCTAGGAGACCACCATAGCCAGGAGACCACCATAGCCAGGAGACCACCTTAGCCAAGAGACCACCATAGCCACGAGACCACCATAGCCAGGAGACCACCTTAGCCAAGAGACCACCATAGCCAGGAGACCACCATAGCCAGGAGACCACCATAGCCAGGAGACCACCATAGCCAGGGGACCACCATAGCCAGGAGACCACCATAGCCAGGAGACCACCATAGCCAGGGGACCACCATAGCCAGGAGACCACCATAACCAGGAGACCACCATGTAGCTAGGAGACCACCATAGCCAGGAGACCACCATAGCCAGGAGACCACCATAGCCAGGAGACCACCATGTAGCCAGGAGACCACCATGTAGCCAGGAGACCACCATGTAGCCAGGAGACCACCATAGCCAGGAGACCACCATAGCCAGGAGACCACCATAGCCAGGAGACCACCATAGCCAGGAGACCACCATAGCCAGGAGACCACCATAGCCAGGAGACCACCATAGCACCATAGCCAGGAGACCACCATAGCCAGGAGACTACCATGTAGCTAGGAGGCCACCATAGCCAGGAGACCCACCTTAGCCAAGAGACCACCATAGCCAGGAGACCACCATAGCCAGGAGACCACCATAGCCAGGAGACCACCATAGCCAGGAGACCACCATAGCCAGGAGACCACCATAGCCAGGAGACCACCATAGCCAGGATACAACATATGCTTTATGCTTAATTTAAATGAAAATCAGAGAAAGAACTTGTCTTCACGAAGTTGGGAAGTCACCTCCTGTTTTGCCGATTTGCTCTTCCTACTTGAATAAATTCACTGTTCTGTTGTCAGTCACCCACCTCTGCACCAGCTTGAAAACACCTCTGCAATGGAGTGCAAATGCCTGCTAGTATTATAGAGGGGGCAATGTCAATTGTTTAGACCACACCCATGTTATTTGTAAACCAGCGAGACTATCAATGTGCTACTATTATATTTAAAAAAGCAGTGCAATATTATTGTGTTATGTGCATGAATTTATTTTATTTTCATTTTCCATTTTTTATATTTTTTATTCACAGTTATGTATGCATAGCTTCCATAGAAAGGGTTCCTTTACCTATGCAGGGGGAGGGGGGGGGGGGGCGGGTGGTCCAATATTAGGTTACTGAGGCCTTCCAATTACTGAAAGTTACTGAAGGATTCCTATACCTACTCGGGGGAGCGGAGTGATCCCATATTGGGTTACTGAGGCCTTCCAATATTCCAATATTCAGTTACTGATGGGTTCCCATACCAAGTTACTACATAAGTAGCTATATACTAGTTACTGATGCCAAGTTGCGTGAGGGATTCCAGTTTCCAGTATTAACATATGATACCAGGGAGGGGGGGGGTATTCCTATACTTAGTTGCTCTAATAAGACAAAGTGCACCTTTTTGAGGGGTCAAGTCCAAGAACACTTCAGGCCTAGTTGTTGTTGTTGTTGTTGTTGTTATTGTTTGTGTTGTGTTTCTCTCGCCTAGAATCTGCAAGCTTCCTGGTGAACTTAAGGACTACCTCCCTCTGGCACAGAAATATTTCCTAAGAGATGTCGTACCGAGGCATGAGGTTGGTCAGTCATGGTCTGCTCAGGTCAAGCACTGCTTGGAGCAGCTCTGTGGAGGAGAGCAGTTACTGGTGCAGTATGAACTGGATGCTAGTGACTCGGTACTCATTTTTGTCGAGGATGCCATTTCCAAGGTGTGTTGATGTGGAGCACTTGTATGTGTGCTAGAATTATAACCCACCCCTCCCTCTCTCTCCTCCCCTTCTCCCCTCCCCCTCCTCCCCTCCCCCTCCTCCCCTCCCCCTCGTCTCCTCCCCCTCGTCTCCCCCCCCTCATCTCCTCCTATTCTTGACTTTTTCTTCTTCAAGTCGACTCGTCTGAACTTCAACGATTACTTGCGAGCATCCAACTTGGCTGAGGTATTCACATGTGTGCATGAAAGAAGAGATGGTGCCATGTTGGGTGTCCGTGTTTAAAAAATAAGTTGTTAATGCTTCTACTACTACTACTACTACTACTACTACTACTACTACTACTACTACTACTACTACTACTACTACTACTACTACTAATAATAATAATAATAATAATAATAATAATAATAATAATACTGTTATTTATTTCTTCTTATTATTACTATCACTACTACTTCTACTGCTATTACTACTTCTACTACTACTATTACTACTACTTATGCTAGTTCTACTACTACTACTACTACTACTAATAATAATAATAATAATAATAATAATAATAATAATAATAAGGTTATTATTAAACCTTATTATTACTTATTTTTATTTATTGGCGAGTGAAAGATAGCTCTCAGGGCAGAGTTGGATGAAGAACTTGGTATTGCCGTGCATAGCATATCTATACATGTATCTACCCTACATATTTGCCATGCATTCACCTGTGATCGGGTCGTCCAATATAGTGGGCTTTTGTAAATCGGGATGGTTGTCATAGTGAAGAGAAAGATGGAGAAAGCAGCAGCAGATTTGAAACTAGAGGAAAGGGAACTGGCTGCACAGGTGGGTGAGGATGGACTGCATGGTTAAACAGGAAGAGGTTCACTCTCACACAGCCACACAATTCATTGACATGCTCCAGCTGTAGAGAAATGATACAGTTAAATAAAACTGGTTTGCTAAACTGGAAATGATTGTCTCCGTAAATCTGAAGTCTACATATCTGAGCTGGCTCTCACCTCAACTATCTGAGCTGGCTCTCACCTCAACCATACACAAGTTTCGAAATCTGTAAGGAATGTGTAATGTACTTCACCAAACTCCCTTGCCATGCCGTGAACCTTGAAAGCTGTGCGAGCACTTAGTCATGCTAAATTGTGCGACTTTTGTTGTTGTTACAATCATGATTTTATTTATTATGCGTGCATAGCCGCGTGTGGCGTGCAGAAGAAATCTTATTCTAAACGTATCGAATGCATCTAGTGAAAGAATGAGGCTATCAAACCCTTCAAGAAGGCCATCCTTCCAACAAACTGGGTTGGAAGAGAGGCAGTCTGAAGAAGCTAACAAACGAATGGAGACATTGTTAGATGGCTCTGCTAGAGGCCAGAAAGAGAAGGCTGCTGCAGCACTCGAGGAAATAAGAACTTTTTTTGGAGCCGTCCTGATATTGGCAAGGAAAGTTTTGCTCGAGCTGTAATTACTGATGCTGTATCTAATCCTGCCCTCAATGCGAGATATCTCTCTCTATCTAGTGAAGAGGACCATTTTGATGGACTGACACTGTCGGATTAGTATTGGGTATTCTATTGACACTCAACTTGATCATGTGACATTCAATAGGGCGTTCATACACCTATTCATAGTAATTATCACTAATATTATAGCTGGGTCATAATAAGCATGTATATATTCATAGTAATTATCACTATTATAGCTGGATCATAATATACATGTATATAATTATCACTAATATTATAGCTGGGTCATAATAAGCATGTATATATTCATAGTAATTATTACTAATAGCTTTGAAAACCACTCAAATAAATATGACCAAATGTTTCATGTGCTGTATATGAAGAACGAAATCATTTTCAGGTCAAGGATAATATGAGGGGCTGAATCAAAAGCATGGAGATGTGTGTCATATAGCTAGATACTGCAGAGAAGCATGTGGAATATTGGGGACAAATTTCGCCCTATTAGGTCATAATACACACATATATATTCATCACTAATATTATAGCTGGATCAACACCTTGTATTTATTATTATACTAATCTCTCATCCCCTCTGGTGCCACAGCTGGTCTAGACACGAGCTTGCACATTTATCTAGCTTCCTTGCGCTGGGGTGCTGTCTCCTTCCTGTCGTCACTCATCTCATGCTCAGCAAATGCAAGCACAAAAGGGAGTGAACAAAAGTGGGTACAGACTAGAGCCTGAGCAGAGATAGCAATGAAGTTTGCTAGTCCTCGTCTACTAGTAGTTGGTTGCTTTCCTGTTCTTCTTCATCATCGTCAAGGTCAGAGAGCGAGTCACTAGAATCCTCTTGACCGTCTAGCTAGGAAGTAAGCCGTGCAATTTCTGGTTCTGCTTCGGCTGCTTCCTCTCCTTGCTTTAGGCAGAGAGTGTCGCCATCTTCACTGCCGTCCATCGCCGATGAGATCCGACAAACCTTGAACACTTGACTAATTACATCTGTGCATGTGTGATGCGGACACACGCTGCGAACACAATTAGAGGCCGGTCACTAGACCAATCAGATTTGGTAAGGGACAATCTCACCAGGAGAGAGAACACTATTGAGGGTGGTAGCTGTGGAAGAAGCACAGTTCTTGGGAATAATGGAAGACAGCTCTCTTGTCATTGATCTGTCATTGGATGTTTAGATTCACAGTGCACCTGCTGCAACTGGTTTTGGGGTCTCTTCTGAAGACTGTTTCCCATGCGAGTCACTGCTGCCAGTAGCAACACCGGCTCCCAGGCAGAAGGTAGCAAAGGTATGTAGGTATCGTTCGGTTAGAAGATGAGAGTAGTGTGAATGTGTGTGCATATCACTAGCCGTCACTTCTGATGGGAGGACTTTCCCAATTTAGGACATGTTTAGTGGTTTGTATTGCTACTGTTGTTGTTGTTGTTGTTTTAGCATTCAAATAAACAACCTACATGTATGTACGGAGCGACCAAATGTTCTTCAACAGGACATGACATCCAATCAGATCTGATGCTTACTTTTAGCTCATGTACACACTGACAAGGCTGAGGATGTGTGTGGCATTTTGCAGAGGAATATACATACATATACACATATATATTACTTGCAGACTTCCTCGAACACGGCCAGTCCCATTTTTGTTGAGTGTGCGCAGCTCCTGCCTCCTGTGACCTTGGAGTCCTCCGCTGTTCCACTGAATGTCATTGGCGTGAGTTCACTGGCTGTTGATTGTGTCATTTACTCTCACCACCTTACCTCGGCTAGTATCCTTGCTGCAGGGAGGACTTATTGTGGAAATGTTCCAGGCACCATTACTTCTCTCCCATAGCTCTCATGCATGTGATTTTGCACCAAAAAGATGGCTCTCTTTGAGTGCTTAAAAATATACTATTATTGCTGGGGGTTGGGTAGGTAATGGATGAGTGGCAAGAGAAAGATTACGGGCAATTAAACTATGATCAAGTTCAATGCTTTGAGTGTTAATGTGGTCTTCCTCAGACTCCAAAGTTGTCATAGCTATGTCAATAATCATAGGTTTTTTTACTAGAGGTACGTACCGAGTTGGTGACCCCATCCTCCTCCTCTTCTCCCTCCCACCCACCCACCCATTTGATTGTTGTGCTTACAGTTTTTTTAGTTTTTTTAAATGTCGCTGTGTGTTTTGTGGTTGCTGTTGTTTTTGGTTCAGGAGTTGAGAAAGATAGGGATGTGTTCTCTGACATCAGTACAGTCCTATTCCATACCTTACATACGTAATGGTTGCAATACCGTCCTTGTCTCGCCAACTTCCACTGGAAAGACTCTGTCCTATCTGCTCCCACTGACGGCCAATCTAACTTCCCAGTATCATCTAACCAAGGTGCACAATTGTCTTCCTCTGTGGTATTGTGCACATTAGGAGGGGGGCATGTACAAAACACATGCACACACATAACCATTTTAATGACCCTTTACCTTTTAGCAAGGCTAATCTGTAGCATTGATATTGGGACAAGAATTCCCTGTGACACATGTGGACAACCACACCCCTTTAAACTACACATTTTGGCGGCCATAAAGTATAATCCTTTCAAATTTTAGGCATGTGATATAACACTGGCCCTTATTTTCCCCTCTTCTTGCTTACTTGTATGTGTGCTTGTATATAGCCTAGGTTACTAGTCAGTATATCATGTATGTGTGCTTGTATATAGCCTAGGTTACTAGTCAGTATATCATGTACGTGTGCTTGTATATACATGTAGCCTAGGTTACTAGTCAGTATATCATGTACGTGTGCTTGTATATAGCCTAGGTTACTAGTCAGTATATCATGTACGTGTGCTTGTATATAGCCTAGGTTACTAGTCAGTATATCATGTATGTGTGCTTGTATATAGCCTAGGTTACTAGTCAGTATATCATGTACGTGTGCTTGTGTATAACCTAGGTTACTAGTATATGTGTGTGTGTGTGTGTGTGCTTATATATAGCCTAGGTTACTTATCCTAGTTGCAAGCAGCTGGCAAGCAAAAAGCGTGCATTTGCAAGTGGAGAAGTTGACGTCCTGGATGCTTGAAAAAACATTAAGGTTGCTACTTTAACACCAATGTGTACTTGCTTGATATATATATATATATATGTATGTCTTGAAGTGGTGCAGTCCAGTTCCTCTAGTGTGCTCTATGCTCTGAGCATACTAGAGGGTCCCACCTGCTGTGTGTGCTGTACTTGGTGGGGCCTGTGGAGTGGCTTTGCTGCTGAAGGACCTTTTGCTCACAAGGACCAAACTAGTAGCATGTGTACTGTTTGGTCCTTGTGGTCCTCTTCTCCCCCTCTTCCTTTCCCCCTTTTCTTCTTCTCCTTTTTTCTTCCTCTCTGTATTTTAGTTTTGAAACAGACTCCCCTTTTATCTGCTACTTTGTCAAACAATTCTTCCATGAACTGACCATTAGTATTACATGTGTGTGCCATGAGAGAGTACATCATTATTATTACATGTATGTATGTGCCATGAGAGAGTACAGCATTAGTATTACATGTATGTGCCATGAGAGGGTACAGCATTAGTATTACATGTATGTATGTGCCATGACAGAGTACAGCATTAGTATTACATGTATGTATGTGCCATGAGAGAGTACAGCATTAGTATTACATGTATGTATGTGCCATGAGAGAGTACAGCATTAGTATTACATGCATGTATGTGCCATGAGAGAGTACAGCATTAGTATTACATGTATGTATGTGCCATGACAGAGTACAGCATTAGTATTACATGTATGTATGTGCCATGACAGAGTACAGCATTAGTATTACATGCATGTATGTGCCATGAGAGAGTACAGCATTAGTATTACATGTATGTATGTGCCATGAGAGAGTACAGCATTAGTATTACATGTATGTATGTGCCATGAGAGAGTACAGCATTAGTATTACATGCATGTATGTGCCATGAGAGAGTACAGCATTAGTATTACATGTATGTATGTGCCATGACAGAGTACAGCATTAGTATTACATGTATGTATGTGCCATGACAGAGTACAGCATTAGTATTACATGCATGTATGTGCCATGAGAGAGTGCAGCATTAGTATTACATGTATGTATGTGCCATGAGAGAGTACAGCATTAGTATTACATGCATGTATGTGCCATGAGAGAGTACAGCATTAGTATTACATGTATGTATGTGCCATGACAGAGTACAGCATTAGTATTACATGCATGTATGTGCCATGACAGAGTACAGCATTAGTATTACATGCATGTATGTGCCATGAGAGAGTACAGCATTAGTATTACATGCATGTATGTGCCATGACAGAGTACAGCATTAGTATTACATGCATGTATGTGCCATGACAGAGTACAGCATTAGTATTACATGCATGTATGTGCCATGAGAGAGTGCAGCATTAGTATTACATGCATGTATGTGCCATGACAGAGTACAGCATTAGTATTACATGCATGTATGTGCCATGAGAGAGTACATCATTAGTATTACATGTATGTATGTGCCATGAGAGAGTACAGCATTAGTATTACATGTATGTATGTGCCATGAGAGAGTACAGCATTAGTATTACATGCATGTATGTGCCATGAGACACTACATCATTAGTATTACATGTATGTATGTGCCATGAGAGAGTACAGCATTAGTATTACATGTATGTATGTGCCATGAGAGAGTACAGCGTTAGTATTACATGTATGTATGTGCCATGAGAGAGTACAGCATTAGTATTACATGTATGTATGTGCCATGAGAGAGTCATTAGTATTACATGTATGTATGTGCCATGAGAGAGTACAGCATTAGTATTACATGCATGTATGTGCCATGAGAGAGTACAGCATTAGTATTACATGCATGTATGTGCCATGAGAGAGTACAGCATTAATTAGTATTACATGTATGTATGTGCCATGAGAGAGTGCAGCATTAGTATTACATGCATGTATGTGCCATGAGAGAGTACAGCATTAGTATTACATGTATGTATGTGCCATGAGAGAGTACAGCATTAGTATTACATGTATGTGTGTGCCATGAGAGAGTGCAGCATTAGTATTACATGTATGTATGTGCCATGAGAGAGTGCAGCATTAGTATTACATGTATGTATGTGCCATGAGAGAGTACAGCATTAGTATTACATGTACATGTATGTATGTGCCATGAGAGAGTGCAGCATTAGTATTACATGCATGTATGTGCCATGAGAGAGTACAGCATTAGTATTACATGCATGTATGTGCCATGAGAGAGTACAGCATTAGTATTACATGTATGTGTGTGCCATGAGAGAGTGCAGCATTAGTATTACATGTATGTATGTGCCATGAGAGGGTACAGCATTAGTATTACATGTATGTATGTGCCATGAGAGAGTACAGCATTAGTATTACATGCATGTATGTGCCATGAGAGAGTACAGCATTAGTATTACATGTATGTATGTGCCATGAGAGAGTACAGCATGTATGTGCCATGAGAGAGTACAGCTTTAGTATTACATGCATGTATGTGCCATGAGAGAGTATACTAGATGATGGAGGGAGTAGTATACTAGATGATGGATGGCAGAGTATACTAGACGATGGCAGAGTACACTAGATGATAAAGGAGTGTACTAGATAATTGTATAGTATGCTAGATGGCAGGAGAGGATACTAGATGGTAGGAAGGTATTATAGATGTATACCGTATAAGTATACTGAAGGATCTCCAGTACTGCCAGGAGTTACCCAGGATCATCCACAGATCTATGCACAAAGTTCAAAGTTGTTGCCCCTCTAATACTATGACTACTCTAGCATTCACTGCCCTAGCCCTACGTATGTACAGCCACTGCCACCATGACTACTGTAGCAACCACTACCCTGCCCTAGCCCTACAGCCACTTCTATCAAGGATAGGCCTAGTCCTGGCCAGTATTAGGTGAACAGCAACTTTCAACTTTGTCCCTGGATTTTGCCATGGCAATGTTGAGCTGTGTGAGTCTGCTCTAGGCGGTGGGGTGGTTTAACACTGATCTCTAGGAACACAGAGTAAATGAGGTCATCTTCCGAATGGTTTTATGATGTGTTTTTTTTGTTGCTGTTGGTGTCTGTGCAGGTCGTGCTCCGCCCACTACGCATGCGAAGTAGAGGTGATGATCTACGTGTTGTAATGTAGGGGTGTACCTCTTGGAGTTTCAGGGGTGGGGTCTCCCCAACTTGCACTTTGGATGCAATTGTATGACATCAAGGTGGGGGCAGTCATAGAGAGTCTGCAGTGTCAGACTGTGTGTAGGCAGCGTCTTGATGGAGACTGGGCCTCACTCACCATTGTCTGCATAGGCAGAGTCTTGATGGAGACTGGGCCTCACTCACCATTGTCTGCATAGGCAGAGTCTTGATGGAGACTGGGCCTCACTCACCATTGTCTGCATAGGCAGAGTCTTGATGGAGACTGGGCCTCACTCACCATTGTCTGCATAGGCAGAGTCTTGATGGAGACTGGGCCTCACTCACCATTGTCTGCATAGGCAGAGCCTTGATGGAGACTGGGCCTCACTCACCATTGTCTGCATAGGCAGAGTCTTGATGGAGACTGGGCCTCACTCACCATTGTCTGCATAGGCAGAGTCTTGATGGAGACTGGGCCTCACTCACCATTGTCTGCATAGGCAGAGTCTTGATGGAGACTGGGCCTCACTCACCATTGTCTGCATAGGCAGAGTCTTGATGGAGACTGGGCCTCACTCACCATTGTCTGCATAGGCAGAGTCTTGATGGAGACTGGGCCTCACTCACCATTGGCTGCATAGGCAGAGTCTTGATGGAGACTGGGCCTCACTCACCATTGGCTGCATAGGCAGAGTCTTGATGGAGACTGGGCCGCAAGTAGCCCCAGCTATGCACATTACTAGGGTTCATGGTTCATGGCTAACTAGGAGGTCAGCTATGTAGCATTACTAGGGTTCATGGTTCATGGCTAACTAGGAGGTTGCCCCCAGCTATGTAGCATTACTAGGGTTCATGGTTCATGGCTAACTAGGAGGTCAGCTATGTAGCATTACTAGGGTTCATGGTTCATGGCTAACCATGAGCCATGTGGAAATTAAGGAAGTCTAAAGTAGGGACACGCATTTCCCCTCGAGGTTTCTGATTTTGCTCTTTTGACGTTGAGTCTTCCATCAAGTATGACTGTACCACATGGACCCTGCCCTCCACCAGAAGGCTGCTGACAAGTGTGCTGTGTGTTGTCGTGCAGGCTCAACACCAGATCATTAACGGCATCGACATTCTCGTTTCCACTCCGTCCTCTGCTCAGCGACTCTACAGTAAAGATGCCAAGTTGTTCAGAAGCGTATCCCATTTGGTAAGAAGTTGTAGTAAGTTTGTAGTCATCACTTTGTTGCAATGAAAATGGAATGCACGGGATGATAGAAACAGTGCTGTAAAAATGGCTTGTTAAAGAGGTTTGGACTATGGTCAGGGTTGGGGTCAGGGCTAGGTCAGGGCAAGAGTCAGGACTAGGGTCAAGCGAGAATCAAGGCTAGGGTTAGGTCTAAGGTCAGGGCTAAGGTCTGGGCAAGCATCAGGACTAGGGTCAGGCTAGGGTTAGGTCTAAGGTCAGGGCTAAGGTCTGGGCAAGCATCAGGACTAGGGTCAGGCAAGGGTTAGGTCTAAGGTCAGGGCTAAGGTCAGACTAGAGTCAGGGCAAGCATTGAGGACTAGGATCAGGCTAGGGTCAGGGCAAGCGTCGGGGCTAGGGTCAGGGCTAAGGTCAGGTTAGAGTCAGGCTAGGGTCAGGACTAGAGTCATGGCAAGCATTGAGGACTAGGATCAGGCTAGGGTCAGGGCTAGGGTCAGGGCAAGCGTCAGGGCTAGGGTCAGGGCTAAGGTCAGGCTAGGGTGAGGACAAGAGTCAGGACTAGGACTAGAGTCAGGCTAGGGTCAGGGCAAGAGTCAGGTTAGGGTCAGGCTAGGGTCAGTGCAAGCATCAGGACTAGGTATTTGCATCTACAGGGTATTAGCTGATTGACCGCCAACTTATAAATAATTTTTGTCGTGAATAAGCTTCGCTACTGCTTGGTATAAGAATGAGCTGTATTGAGTAAGCAAACTAAAAGCTGAGCATCGCTGCATCACTCCATCTCTCCAACAAAACGTAAGCAACGAAGCAACATCCAGGAGCACCTGCTTTCTCAAGAGTCATAGCGATTCCAGGCAAGCATGGGTGCCTGTGCAGCTTTCCTCCTAAGCAAGGGCTTCCAGAAGCAGCAATAATGACCAGGAGGACCCTCTTCATAAGGGCAGTTATAAACCGTCAGCCATACTTAAATTTCTTTCATTTATTTTTTCTCACTGGGCCCCTCAAGCTAGAAGTTAAGTTTTGTGATGATTGTAGTTTGTATTGCTAGAGCAGACTACTGGGCCTGTGCAGGTGTGTGCTATCCAGTCTTTTTTAAATAATTCTTTTGTGAACGACGTCGGAGTCTGTGCCTGCACTTGTCCACTTTTTGTTAAACACTTCCTTTGCTCTTGCTTTTGTTAAGCATCAGTGGAAACTGTGCTCTGAAGTCTCTGTGTTCCTTCCATTGCTGGCAAGGGATGGCCACGTATGACACTCTTCGGGCTCTCCTCTGCAACGGTTCAACTGTTTGCTTCCCGTCCTCTCTAGCTGGCTAGCCTAGCAAACTCGCCATCAGCGAGTCGTCTCTAAGAAGTTAGAAGCGGTCATTTTCTTGCTAAATAATGCTGTAAGCCTCTTGATTAGCAGAGATGCCCACACTCCATTGCAGAGTGTTTTTCAAGCTGGTGTGCCATCCTCCAAATACAAACACACACACACAAATAATAACTTCTAGAGGTTATTCCAGCACACACTATAGAAGTTTATAGATTGGTATAGACTGATTTGCTGAGGCAGAGGCTAACTCTTCTCATACGTCTATCTATGTATGCATGTCGTGTAGAGATTGATGATGAGAATGAGTTGAGCTCAAAATGCAACACCGCAAATCTGAAATAACTTGCCCTTTCAGCATGGTATTCCGCACCAAATTAGTTTGTGTCACTGTTTATTCATTGAACAAAAGCACGCAAATTATTTTAAATTTAGTTTACAGATGCTCCATTCCGACTACAGCCAGAGCTCTGAGTGTATGCACATGATATGTACAGTGTATGTGTATATATACATGTATATATATACACATATGAAACACGTGTATATGTACAGGGTTTCATTTAGAAAATTGTCCAAGTGGGGGGGCAACTGGAGGAATCTGGATTTTAATGGGGGACATGATGGTTAAAGATATGACAAAGTTTCTAATGATACAATTTCCAGGGGGGGGGGGGGGGGGGGGGGGTGGAAAATGAAACCCTGATATATATATATAGATAGATATCACTGCCCAGGAAGAACCAACGTGAATTTTTCAGCCAACTCTTCATTGCTGTTCACTCTTCCTAGCACCCCAATTATGCACAGAGCAAAGTTGAAAACGTTGAGACGCTTAAAAAGAGTTCTTACTTGTCCTTCTTGTTATTAGTATTATCACAGTAACCCACCCCCCCCCCCCCTCAGGTTTTTGACAACTACAATTTGCTCGTTGAATTATTTCGTGATTCTCTGGAGGGCGTATTGAAAGCAATCAAGACTCGGGAGTGCCAGATTGTCTGTCTAGCTTCGTACTGGTCGGACAGTGTGGCTGGGCTACTGCGCACCCTTGACAACCCTGCGTGCATCATCACCTGCTCCATCCAGGCGGCAATAAAGAGCAGGATTAAGTTGGTACGTGCTCGTGGAATCCTTCATGGGTATAGCATTGCACTTACTCCCCCCCCCTTGCCCTTCTTGTATACTCTTGTATACTCTAGGATATTCGTCCTGAATCTGAATCTGCGAAGGAAACGCTGCTTGTCCATGTTCCCAATGAGGAAGGTGTGCTCATATGTGCGTCAACGGAGGAGGAGGCGGACTGCATATTTCAGGTGATCTCTTAGCTGTGCGAGGGGATTTATGCTGGACATGCACCCACTAAACTAAACTTCGGCTGGAAGAGTTGTCAGGGGAAATTAAATAGCAATCAAAAGATCATAGCCACCCTATTGCCAGCAGTGAAAGTTCAGGGGGAACTCTCATACGCAGCTCGTGACCAGGGGGTGCCTGTAACTCGGAAATTGCTCAGAAAGTGAAAAGCTACTTAAAAAAAACTTTGTGACCCTACTTGTGGGTATTCATGTTGTCAGTGGTTGTAAACACCCTTTACCAGAAGGAGGTATAGAATTGACTAGTTATTTTTCGTGTGCGAAGTTCTTAAGGTCAAATCTGATCTCTGATCTGGCTTTTAATTAAAGATCCTTAATTAAGCCAATATTGTAGGCATATTAATATGCACTGAGGAAATTTTGTAAAGTCAGTGGCCAGAGTCTGTACAGGCTCTTAGGTGTTTTTCAATTTGGAGAGCTGCCTGGCAGAGAAGAGTCCTTGCTGGTGGGGTTCTGATAGGTTACCACTGTGGTGGATAAGGTTCTGATAGGTTACCACTGTGGTGGATAGGATAGTGAAGGTGGTTCCACTATAGTACACCTACACACAAATTATCCTCTTTGGATGAAGTGGAGATTAACTCTCATGTCCTTGTGTTCTGGGCTGGTCTACATGGTGGCCTCTCACACAATTAGCAGCTCTGATGTCCTTGTGTTCTAGGGTGGTCTATATGGTGGCCTCTCACACAACTAGCAGCTCTGATGTCCTTGTGTTCTAGGATGGTCTCTATGGTGGCCTCTCACACAACCAGCAGCTCTGATGTCCTTGTGTTCTAGGATGGTCTATATGGTGACCTCTCACACAACTAGCAGTTCTGATGTCCTTGTGTTCTAGGATGGTGTAGCGACCAGACTTTCCTGCCTCGTTTCCGTCGTGATTTGGACATTCCTTCGTGACACTTCCGTGTACACTAGTTAATTAACAATCATAATGTTCTAGTTAACGCACAGTTGTATGAAACCTTACCAGTTAAAATGTGCTGCCTATTGAGAAGTGTTATATAACTTTTATCCACTTCATTGGTGACCCCGACGCTGCCTGTGTAGCATCTACACAGCCTTCCAAGCAAGTTTACATGGCTCTCGAAGAGCCTCGCGCTGCTGTCCACACTGTCTCCCTTAAACTGCCTCCATTTTGGCAGGAAGACCCAGCTCTTTGGTTTCACCAGGTGGAGGCACAGTTTGCTACCAAGGGCATAACTCAACAGCTAACAAAATACCACTATATCGTTGGCTCCCTAGCACCTGAGATTGCCCGTGAGGTACGTGATGTTATTGTCACTGTTCCAGCTGTTGATCCTTTTGACGCCTTGAAAGAGCGCCTCGTCTCACGCACATCCCTCACTGAGTCCCAGAGGATGCAAAAACCGCTCTCTCTGGAGCCACTGGGCGACCAGAAACCCTCACAGCTACTTCGACGAATTGAACAGCTAGCAGACAAAACCTGCAATAACGACCCAATCCTTCAAGAAATTTTCCTCACTCGTCTTCCAGTGGCAGTCCAGCTCGTCTTGAAATCGCACCCCGACAAAAGTACGGAGCAGCTCGCTTCCCTTGCTGACAGCCTCGTTGCAGTCACCCCAGAAGCCTCTCTGCCTGGGTCCTTCAGCACCATCGCACCTGTCACTGCCAATGTTGACACTATTGCCTCTCTCCGCTCTGAGCTGGAAGACCTTACACGTCGATTCTCCTTGCAGCAGAAAACTGGCAATTTTTCAGCTCCCTCTACCACCTCCCCTTCCGCCACACTCTGTTGGTACCATGCCCGATTTGGCAAGGATGCCACCAAATGCAAAAAACCTTGCTCTATGTCGGGAAACGCTTTCCCCGCCCACTGATGGCGACCAGTGGATCGGGAAATAACAGTCGCCTTCTGTATGTTACTGACTGCACTTCCGGCCAACGCTACTTGGTCGATTCTGGTGCCGAAGTCAGCGTGCTTCCTGCAACACGTATTGACCGTCAGACACTCAAGAAGGGACTCCCTCTCAGGGCCGCGAACGGTTCTGCCATCCCCACCTTCGGCAAACGCACCTTATCTCTGCACTTTGGCCTCAGGAAGAACTTTAACTGGACTTTCATCCTGGCCGATGTCAGCCAACCAATTATTGGTGCAGACTTTTTCCGTGAGCATGGTTTGCTCATTGACCTCAAGCACCACCGACTATATGACTCAGAAGCACCCTGCAGCAGCATTCCTGCTTACCTTTCTGACCTTGAAGCACTCCACCTCAACTATTTTTCTACGGCACACAATCGGTATTACGCCATTCTCCGAGACTTCCCCCAACTCACTGCTCCTCAAGTGGCTGACAAGACACCAAAACATGGTGTCCAGCACCGCATTGTTACTGCTGGCAGACCAACCTTCGCAAAGGCTCGTCGACTTTCCCCTGCAAAGCTGGCTGCTGCTAAGAAGGAGTTCAACAATCTCCTTCAGCTTGGTATCATCCAACCATCCTCCAGTGCCTGGGCTTCACCACTGCATATGGTGCCCAAGAAGTCAGGAGCATGGCGTCCCTGCGGTGATTATCGTGCCCTCAATGACATCACCACACCTGACCGATATCCCATCCCTCACATCCAAGACTTCGGAGCATCACTGCGTGGAGCCACAATCTTCTCCAAGGTAGACCTTGTCCGAGCTTTTAATCAGATTCCTGTGCACCAAGAGGACATCCCAAAGACTGCCATTATAACACCATTTGGTCTCTATGAATATCTCATGATGCCTTACGGACTCCGGAATGCAGCACAGACTTTCCAGCGTTTTATGGATCAGGTCTGCCGGGAGCTCTCCTTTGTCTTTGTTTACATGGATGATATCCTGGTAGCCAGCCACACACCTGAAGAGCATGACCAGCACCTGCAGACTCTCTTCACACGTTTGTCTCAGTATGGGCTGGTCATCAACCCTGACAAGTGCCAATTTGGTGTCTCCACTCTCGACTTCCTCGGCCATTGCGTTAGCTCCGCAGGCATTGCCCCTCTGGAAGATCGTGTGGAAGCTATACGCAATTTTCCTGTTCCAGAAAACAAGACTTCCTTGCAAGAATACCTGGGACTTATTAACTTTTACCGCCGCTTTTATCCTCACTGTGCGGAAGTCCTCCACCCGCTGTACCTGCTCCTCAAAGGGAAGAATACTCCCTGGATCTGGACACCTGCATGTCAGGCTGCTTTCATCAAAAGTAAGCAGGCACTACAAACACTCACCCTGTTGGCATACCCTGATCCTTCAGCACTAACGTCCATCACTGTTGATGCCTCAAATGTTTCTGTTGGTGCAGTCCTGGAACAGCAACTTAATGGCCAATGGACACCAATCTCCTTCTTCTCCCGCAAACTCCGTGATCCGGAGACAAGATACTCAGCCTTTGACCGGGAACTACTTGCCATCTACCTGGCTATTCGCCACTTCCGACACTTTGTGGAGGGTCGAGCCTTCACCATCTTCACTGACCACAAACCACTGACATTCGCCCTCTCAAGTGCCAACTCCGACAAGTGGACGCCTAGACAAACTCGTCACCTCTCTTTCATATCAGAATTCACCAGTGATATCCGTCATATCGATGGGAAGGACAATGTTGTCGCTGACGCCCTGTCCCGCATTCACAGCTTCTCAGCAGTTACTCCTACATTGGACTATACTGAACTTGCCGCTCATCAGACTGCCGACCAGGAGACCCAAGCTCTACCCACTGCTACCACATCTCTGAAGCTAGTAGACATCACACCTCCGGGATCTCATCATTCGATCCTCTGTGATATGTCACTGGGTTTCCCTCGTCCAGTTGTGCCCATCTCCCTCCGTCGCAGAGTTTTCGACATCCTGCATTCTCTTTCACACCCAGGTTCCCGACCCACAAAGAGGTTAATCGCAGCTCGGTATGTATGGCCTGGGTTCAAAAAGGATATCACCTCATGGGCTAAGTCATGCCTTAGCTGTCAGCAGTCTAAGATCTCACGACATGTGGTTAGTCCCCTGCAGAGTTTCCCTGTGCCAAGTTCCAGATTCGAGCACCTTCATGTTGACATTGTGGGACCTCTCCCACCTTCAAGAGGCTACACCTATCTGTTTACAGTCATTGACCGATTCACTCGCTGGCCAGAAGCAATCCCGATGGCTGACTGCACTGCTCAAACATGTGCCCAGGCATTCCTTTCAGGGTGGATTGCTCGCTTTGGTGTGCCGGCTTCTGTCACCTCTGACCGTGGACGCCAGTTCATCTCAGAACTGTGGCGGGATGTCCTCCACTTGTTCGGCATTAAGCCTACTCAAACCACATCGTACCATCCACAAGCTAACGGTATGGTTGAGCGAATGCATCGCCAACTTAAGGCAAGCCTCAAAGCAAGGCTCACCACTGCAGCTTGGTGCACTCAACTCCCCATCGTCCTCTTGGGCATGCGTACTGCCCTCAAGGAAGATCTTGGTACTTCAGCTGCCGAACTGGTCTATGGCACTACTCTTCATCTCCCTGGAGACGTCATTCATCAGGCACCACAGATGACATCACCAGGTACCTTTGCTGACCAACTACGGCAGCACATGGCACAGCTGAGACCTTCACCAGTCATTACCCACGGTCAACGTGCCTTCCATGTGCCCTGTGATCTGCAGTCTGCCACACATGTTTTCGTGCGGCATGATGCCCATCGCTCCCCACTTCAGCGACCTTATGATGGACCATTCCGTGTACTCCACAGGTCTGACAAATTCTTCAAGGTGGATCTTGGCTCACGTACAGATAACATATCCATTGATCGTCTGAAAGCAGCCTTCATAGAGTCACCGTCTCTGCCTCCGTCACCAACACCACGGTCCCAATCTCCTCTGGCTACATCAGCTCCACCTCGGCACCGTCTCTCTCCAACTGCACCTCCTTTCGTGCCCTCCACACCGTCACCTAGGCTACCTGCTTCTGGTTATGTCACCAAAGCTGGCCGGACTATTCATCCTCCAGCTCGCCTTTGTTCCATCGTGGAAGATCACTGGGGGGGAGCACTGTAGCGACCAGACTTTCCTGCCTCGTTTCCGTCGTGATTTGGACATTCCTTCGTGACACTTCCGTGTACACTAGTTAATTAACAATCATAATGTTCTAGTTAACGCACAGTTGTATGAAACCTTACCAGTTAAAATGTGCTGCCTATTGAGAAGTGTTATATAACTTTTATCCACTTCAATGGTCTATATGGTGGCCTATATGGTGGCCTCTCACACAACTAGCAGCTCTGATGTCCTTGTGTTCTAGGATGGTCTCTATGGTGGCCTCTCACACAACTAGCAGCTCTGATGTCCTTGTGTTCTAGGATGGTCTATATGGTGGCCTCTCACACAACTAGCAGCTCTGATGTCCTGTGTTCTAGGATGGTCTATATGGTGACCTCTCACACAACTAGCAGTTCTGATGTCCTTGTGTTCTAGGATGGTCTATATGGTGGCCTCTCACACAACTAGCAGCTCTGATGTCCTTGTGTTCTAGGATGGTCTCTATATGGTGGCCTCTCACAAATGGGTAATTCTATGTCAACTCGCACACTTGGAGGCAAATATTTGCAAGCCACTTCTGATTTCTTTGTAATTTGGCACACTTGTAGGGCCTGGTGAAAAATGATTCCACACTAAATTTTAGGTCCCTATGTCAAAGGGTCTCTGAGATGCAGCGTTCCAAAGATCTGACCCGAAGTGACCTCCGGAAGGTCATGGGTTCACTTACCTGATCTAACTCCGTTGTTTATGGCTCGATTTGGCCACCATTGGAAAGCTGTTTTCAAGGGCTTTCCAACAGTATCTGAATCATTGTCCTCTACCTAAATATATGGGGGAGTTAGCTTTTGGGGCATGTCCATGCCCTTTGACCTTCTATTACTCAAAACCCATACCTCAAAATAAAAAAGTTTAATGACTATATTGAAGCTGACATAAGTGGCTATCTCAGTGCCAAAAATCATGGTGGGATTCATACGAAATTCCTCATTTTCACTTGAAACCCTATATCTGGATCAACCCCTCTGGGTATAGAACAAACAAAAAGGTCCTTTCTTCTGCCAACACTCTCCTCAAGTCTGTCAAGGCATCTGGAATGAAGCACAGGGTGTGACTAAACCAACACTCCTGAATAGAAGGAAGACCTCATTAGCTGCTTTCTCCGGTCATACTTTGACTTGCTCAGTGCCTGCTTGAGCTTGCACAAACCTGCAGGATCTTGCTGCTGCAAGTCTTGGCCAGAACTCTTTGATGTGTGTTGTGATCTGTGCATGATTCTGCATGCACAGTTTTGTGTCTATAAAAGAACTGCTCATGTTTTGTTCTTGGTCTGTTCAACTGTGTTCTGTCTAGCAAGCTGCCTCTACTGAGTGAACAAACTTTAGTCGTGAGAGACCTGATTCTAACTCTGCTTGAATTGGTGAGTCTATTAATGTTGTCTGTGGCTTGTCTAGATGTAATGGCAGAATGTTGGTGAACTAAATAATGCAGTCAGGATAGATAATGATTCTCTATTTGCAGATGGCTTGTTTAATTGGAAGCATCATTGGTGATTATTGTCAAGGTGGGAGCATATTCATAGACCTGACCTCAGGGCAAAAGGACTTGGTGTCGTTAAGACTCAAAGCTGCGAAAAGCCTTATTATGACAAGCTGCCATAAGCACTTCGATAAATATATTTCTTTGTATACCAACCGACAAATGGAATGTGCCAATCCGTTAGGTCTGCATAAGAAGCCAAAACGGGGAAAAGATCTCAGACAAATCAGCCTTGAATATGTAAAACTCGATCCACAGGTAAGTGCATAACTATTTTCAGTTTACCATTATTTATTTATACCAAAAAAAGACTCTTTTGCTTGCATAGGTGGACATCATCCTGGGACAAAAGTTGTGTTCCACTTGCTGGAAAAGTATGGCACAGATGGAGAAAGACCATCCTTCTTCATCAAGCAGCACTTCTGGGGAAGAATCCAATGAGGAGCCTTCAGTGGAAGAACAGGAAGTCATCCATCAAGACAACATAACAACGCTTGATGAGTCATTGACAGCCCTTGGAGTTACCCCCTTGATCGCCGAAAGTTGGTGGAAAATGCTACTCAATAGAAAAAGCGAAGGAAATTGAAGGAGTTGTGAGGAAAAAAACTACGTCTAGATTCCCCAGAACCAGCAGAAGTTGTGAACAAAGATGTTGCAAGCTATGAGGAGATGATCAAGCAACTAAAAGAGAAATTTCAACAGGAAGAAAAAGAAAGTGAAAAAATCAAAGTCCTGACGGTGCTTCCCAAAAGTTTGAGCATCAGGAGGGTACAAGAAGAATCTGGGGCAACTCAACATATGGTGAGGACCTCGAAAGACTTTCTATGAAAACACCAAATCCCAAGGTTGGGAAAACTTTGAGTGGCCAAGGCAGTACGTGTGTTCTATGAGCAAGAAGACACGAGCAGATGATGCCTGGAAAAAAAGACTGTGTATCTATGAAGGTGAATGATGCAAACAAAATGTGCAGAAGCCATTGCTATGTAACCTTGTCGAGGCCTGCAGAAAATTCAAGGAGAGTGGACCCAAAATTGGGTTCTCAAAATTTGCCCAGTTGTGGCCGAAGAATGTGGTGCTGGCAGGCTCTAGTGGTACGCACAGCATGTGTGTCTGCACCATTCATCAGATTGTCAAGTTAATGGTGGAGGCATGCAAAATGAACTCCTACCCTGACTTCCAAGGCCCTGGTAGGCGACGACTTTGACGGGAAGATAACATACAAAACCCTGCTAAGTATGCTCTCGTGCAGCCCACCACGACCAGAGTGTGACCTAGGGGAATGTGACTTTTGCAAGAACAGTGATCTTTCAGGGTGTATGTCATGTTGTCAGTGTGTTCTGTAGATGATAGTGTAGAAGAGTGCCCCTACTGTGGGAAAGCAGGAAAATTGAGGAAGCAAATCCTTGTTCTCTTATCTTTTGATGAGCTAACCTACAATGCCTGGGTGAGTGTTGACCGCACCAACCTGGAGACAATGACAAGGAGTGCAGAAGACTTTGTCGAAACCCTCATCCAAAAACTGTCAGTTATGAGGTGCCATGACTTCATTGCGAAACAACAAGCTGCACATGTGCAGAACCTGAAGCATAATATTATAGCAGGAGAGGCAATTGTGATGTTTTGACTTCGCGGAGAACTATTCCTTTGTGTGCCAAGATGCAGCCCAAGGGTTCCATTGGACGAACGACCAAGCAACCTTGCATCCCACCGTGGCATATTTCCGCACTACAGAATCCGTTGAGCAGCGCTTTAGTTATGCTGCAATTTTGGACTCCCTCACCCACGATGCCATTGTTGTTCATGTGTTCATGAAAAAATATGAAAAAGACATTCAACCTCACCAAAGTGTATTACTTTTCCAATAGAGCTGCACCGCAATACAAGAACAAGTCAAATTTTGTTAACCTTGCCCACCATGTTGAGGACCACAGTGTAGCCGCAGAGTGGCATTTTTTCGCCATCTCCCATGGAAAGGGACCCTGTGATGGTGTGGGTGGAACCACAAAGAGGTTGGCAGCTCGGGTAAGCCTATGTACAAAGGATAATGGAAGACCAAATCCTTTCCCCAAAGGCTCTCTTCGATTGAGCAAAGAAGTCCATCCCGAATATTCATTTTGAATTCGTTGAGACGGTTGAATTGGAAGCAACCGGCAAGGCTCTTGAGCATCGTATGAACAGTGCCAAGACAATCGTTGGAACTATGAAGCACCACTGCTTTCTCAGGGTTGGGTCAAATACTAACTCTGATGATGAAGAGATATTGGACAGCACCAGTGGGTTGTCGGGTAAAAGTCTCTGACCACCCAAAGAGACTGACTTTCCAGGAACTTCAACCACCTGGTTACTACATCAGGAGAAGTGGTGGATTGGGCAATTGCTGGAGAAGTTTGATGACCTGAAAGAAGTGAAGTTGAGGTTCCTCCATCCTCATGGTCCCTCCTCATCTTTCACTTTTCCAAGAGTGCCAGACGAACTCAATCTTGAGCAGATACTCACATCGGTCGATGTATCAACAAGAGCTGGAAGAGTGTACACCATTACCAAGGACGCCGCACATGAAGCTGCAACAATGCTGACAAAGGCAAGCGTAAGCTTTCGGACGAATCAGCATTGAATAACTAAAAGGTTCCAAACATTTTAAATTCCTAAACAACTTTATAACTTTTTCTTGCAAGTTCTGTAGGAGCACCAGTAGGCTCAATGACTGAGCTCAGATCACCATTAACCTGCCAGTGCAGGTTCTGTAGGAGCACCAGTAGGCCCAATGACTGAACTCAGGCCACCATTAACCTGCCAGTGCAGGTTCTGCAGGAGCACCAGTAGGCCCAATGACTGAACTCAGGCCACCATTAACCTGCCAGTGCAGGTTCTGCAGGAGCACCAGTAGGCCCAATGACTGAACTCAGGCCACCATTAACCTGCCAATGCAGGTTCTGTAGGAGCACCAGTAGGCCCAATGACTGAACTCAGACCACCATTAACCTGCCAGTGCAGGTTCTGCAGGAGCACCAGTAGGCTCAATGACTGAGCTCAGATCACCATTAACCTGCCAGTGCAGGTTCTGTAGGAGCACCAGTAGGCTCAATGACTGAGCTCAGATCACCATTAACCTGCCAGAGCAGGTTCTGCAGGAGCACCAGTAGGCTCAATGACTGAGCTTAGATCACCACTAACCTGCCAGTGCCAAGACCCTACATTGTTTTTTGTTTTTTTGTAGTTCTGATTTCACTTGTTCTTTAATGAAAGTTTGCATTAACTATCTGTAAAAATCCTTGATTTTACAACTGTGATGTACCTCTGGATCCCGTAGGAACCCCACCATGATTTTTGGCACTGAGATAGCCACTTACGTCAGCTTCAATACAGCCATTAAACTTTTTTTATTTTGAGGTATGGGTTTTGAGAAATAGGTCAAAGGTCATGACCTTGCCCCAAAAGCGAACTTCCCCATTTATTTAGGTAGGACAATGATTCAGATACTTCTGGAAAGCCATTGAGAACAGCTTTCCAATGCCAACATTTGTGTTTGAATTGCCAAATTGAGTAAGAAACAACAGAGTTGGATCAAGTTAAGTGAACCTGTGACCTTCCGGAGGTCACTTCAGGTCAGATCTTCGGAATGCTGTATCTCGGAGACCCTTTGACCTAGGGATCCAAAATTTGGTGTAGAATCATTTTTTACCAAGTCCTACAATTGTGCCAAATTACAAAGAAATCGGAAGTGGCTTGCGAATAGGTGTGTGAGTTGACATAGAATGACTCAAATATCAAGTTCTAAGCCTTTTGTTCTGCTTGAATTTGCCACAATTATAACTGGTTACAAATAGCATCCATGTCTGCCCTGAGGCAAATTTGCTGACGGCAACATTTCGAGTTTTTTAAATTATTTGTTTATATATTTGTTTGTTTGTTTATTGTCATTAATTATTTATTTGTATTATTCTACTGCAGTGGTTGAGTTTGGTAGTGGTGGGAGGTGCTTGTTTTCTGTGATATTGTTCTGGTGTAGGCTCTGAACGTCTACAACTGGTCACCTCATCTGATGACTGAAGAAGATGCTGCAGCGTTTGATACACAGAGCAAGAAAGTGACCGGTGAGTTACTTAACACACTCACTGGAAGATGGCCGAGTTTAACAAACTTGATCATGGATACATGTATGTTTGCATGTATTATATATGTATGTATGTATGTATGGACATTTGCTCTGACCTAAACATGAAGAATCATTCAAGTGTTTACCTCCAACACAGCTTATCAAGATTTCAACAGTAGTATACTCCTAACACTTCAAACAAACAGTTTCCATGCACATATTTACACACACCCACACCCACACACACACACACACACACACACACACACACATATGTTAGGCGCTTACACATTCTCACTAGTAGCTGGCCTGCACAAACCCTAACAACTCTCTCTCTCTCTACCTCCCTAGCTCACAGGGCTAGACTATCCTCTCTCTCTATGATATACAATTCAACTCTTAGATCAATGGCTTCTGCTCCTCAGAAATCATAATTACACAACTCCCACACTCCCACCACTCAGCTCAGACATTTAGTGACCAATCACATAACTGCATGTATCTACAAGTCTAATGTGTGAATGAATAAGTGAGGGATGTTTATTTATTAAGTCTCTTGCAGGGTCCTAACAACGTACACACACACATGTATATGTACATACATATGTACATACATGCATACACACATGTACATACATACATGCTTTGCTTAGATACGAGCAGCAATATAAACTCCCCATCAACGACCCAGCATGACGACTCACCAATAATAACTCCTGTATATCTCCTTAGGTTCATATTATTGTTGTTGTTAATATTATTGTTGTTATTGTTGTTGTTATTGTTATATTATTATTATTAATATTGTTGTTGTTATTATCCCCTTCTTTCCCCCTCTCCCATTCCTCCGTCCCCTCCTCCGTCCCCCTTCCCCACTCCTCCCTCCTCTCCTCCTACTTTTACATCCCACTCCTTCTTCCCCTCCCCCTCTTCTCCCTCCTCTCCAGTTGTGTCTGATGAGGTCCTATTGTCAGCGTCGACCATCAACATACGGTGTTGCCACCTGGTCCATTACTGTCCACCCTCAAACAAGACTATCTTCAGACTTCGCTTCTCTCTCCTCTACCACGCTCTGCTCCAGTAAGGGCAGCTCTCCTTTTATTATTATTATTATTATTATTATTATTATTATTATTATTATTATTATTATTATTATTATTATTATTATTATTATTATTATTATTATTATTATTATTATTATTATTATTACTATTACTATTACTATTACTATTACTATTACTATTATTATTATTATTATTATTATTAGCTACTATTATTGCTACCACTACGCTACTGCTTCTCACCTACTTGTAGCAATGTGCAGTGCTCTTGCATACTAATGGACCCGATGAAGTGGACTAGACAGTCGCTGTTCCTGCGGGATATGATGGTGGGCTTTGGCCAGCCTGTGCCCCAGTGCATTGCTAGCATGGCCTCCAATGAAATTGAAGTGAGCAATTCTTGTCAACTCCTATCATCGTAACAAATTCCCTTTTCCTTCCAGGAGAGAGAATTCAGAAGTTCTAGCAGTAACCATGACTACTGTTACCACCTCAAAGCATGGGGAGATTGCAAGTAGAAAAATAAATATGTATATACGTGTATGTTATATATATATATTATTTTTTTTTTTAAGTAGTGAATGACAAAAACAGTTCTATTGTAATGACTGGTACTTGCTATAGGAAGAGTGGCTGCTCCAGCTTACACAGAGTGGTGGAGCCCTCCAAGGATCGAGGCTCTCAAAATCCGATCTTGGTGCAGCTTACTCAGGGATCCATCAAGGTGGGCCAAAAGACACGAGCTTGTGACTGGGACACATGGTTTATGAGAGTGTGGAGTCTCTGACAGCACTTTATCAATAAGCTGATATTTTCACCATTCAAACGGAGACCATTCTCTATGTGCAGATGAAAGTGAGCCACGTTTCCAACGCAACTAGGCTCTGGGTGACCTTATTGGAACACACCTCCGACGATAACGTCACCACTCCTCTCGGACTGCACAGTGAACTAGAGTTTAAGCGACTCACGCTGGACCTGGCACTGCATTATTCAGCTCCAGAAAACATAATATTTCAAGGTTGTTGTTATGGTCTTCTGCCATGTGCTTACTGTTGTTAATGTATGACAAGATACAAGCTTTTTTCACCGAGAGACGAGTCTTGTGAGTTGATGTATTATTGCAGCTAATCCATGCGAGGGAAGCTATTGTGGCTACCTTTCTGAAGATGGCCTGTATTTCCGGGTCCTTGTGTTGAAGTTTTCCAGACCTCTTGGTTTCTTCTTCCCCCACAAAGAGCGAGCTAGAGTACGCACTTTGAATACCGTGATTTTTTTAATTTATGTTGTGATTTTTATCACTATTATTGTTGTTGTTGTTATTATTATTACTATTATTGTTGTTGTTATTGATATTACTATTATTATTATTATTATTATTATTATTATTATTATTATTACTACTATTATTTTTATTATTGTTGTTGTTTTTATTGTTGTCGTTGTGATTTTTAATTTGTTAAGTTTTTGTCTCTCTGTTATACTCATAGGTTCGTTTAATAGACCTTGGTGTGGTGGAAATAGTGGAGGTCAGCCAGCTCCTAAGCTTGCCCGAAAAGTTCATGAAGCTTGCTCCTCAAGTGATGGAGGCCTACCTTTGTGGAATAAGGCCTAAGGATGGCGACATGGACTGGCCCAGTGAGGTTGGCACAATGTTCAGTGTGAATCTTGTAATATCTGTACGACTTGCCAAATGACTCTGTCGCATATATATGCATACATCAGCTTGTTTGCGAATTATTGCAAAGGTGTTGTTGTTGTTGTTGTTGTTGTGTTTGTTTTTTTTCTTTCTTTTCCTGGCCAAGTCCATCTATTAAGACCCTATAACTTTTTGGGTAAAGGATTCTTATGAGTGTTTGATGGTGTGTTTCTTGGGCTTGTTGCCGATCTTTGTGCAGGCTCTGAAGTGTTCCAGGGAGCTCATGGAGGGCAGAGTACTTCAAGGGAGGGTGGCTTTCTTCTTCAACCAAGTGCTGTGGCTTGATTCAGTGGAGTTCAAGAAGAACCTCACAGGTATACACATCATTACTGTTGCTCATGGACAATGCAGGTCTTCTGTTGGTGCATTTGAGCCACGTGGTAAAATTCATGGGTGTGGCTTATTTACCACAAGACTAACAGCAATTTGTTTCCATAGCAATGCTCTGACAAATTCAATAAATGATTGTAGGAATAATTATGATTGCTAATGACGGGGGTTCAGATCCTCTGATTGGTTGTGTGCATGATTTACTCAGCAAGAAGGAGGTGACCTGCTACAGCTGCACCTCGGTGACATCACTTGTGGTCGTGGGGCTGGGTTGGTTAGTGAGGAACAAAGACTGACGCACCTTGCAGCAGAGAATGATGTTGTGCACCAAACTAATTATAGGCTGTTTGGTTGGGGGCCATGGTGAATTATTACAAGACTTATTCTTGAATGGAGCCCAATCTTCTCACACATCTGAGAAGTCTGAGATGCCAATACTTACACACATACACACACACACACACACATGCATACACTAATGCATACATATATATGCATCTATGCATACATGCATACACACGTACATGCATGCATACCTGCTGTACATACATGTACACACATACATGCATGCATACACATGTTATACATATATGCACACATACATGCACACACATATATACACACATACATGTGTACACACATATACATACATACACACATACATATATACATGCATACACACATACATACATATACACATACATATACACATGCATACATACATACATACATACACACATGTACACACCTACATAATATGCATACACACATATACATACATAATACACACAAACATGCATACACATACACACATACATACACACATGCAGGAATGTACATGCATACACACATGCATACACACAGATGCATACGTGTAAGTGTTACTGATGTTGAGATGTGATTGGATGATACAGCCAGTGAGTGGGTCAAGGGCCCTTCTCTGTCAAGTTGTTTTGTTGTTGTTGATGTTATTGTTGCTGTCAATGCACGCACTGTATACAGCTATCCAGGTGTGCACCTCCCTATTTAATGCTACCCAGGAGCTGATCAAGGTTTGGCTTAGTGAAGACTTTATTTGTTATAGCATCCTGGCATTACATCATCATGATGACACAATCCTGGCATTACATCACCATGATGATATAATCCTGGCAGTACATTATCATGATGACATATTACATCATCTCAATGACATAAACCTGGCATATGTCATCACAATGGCATAACCCTGCATTGTGATAATGGCATAATCCTGGCATTATGTCATCATGATGGTAATCCCGTCATTACGTCATCATGATGGTCAATCCTGGCATTACATCATCATGATGATAACTGGTATTACGTTATCATGATTGTATACACATTGTTATACACTGTAGTAGTCCTTCAGCTAGGGTTAGAACTAGGACAGTGGCTTGGGTTAGACCAGAGCAATGGCTAGGGTTAGGTCCAGGGCAATGACTAGGGTTAGGACAATGGCTAGGGTCAGGACAATGGCTAGGATTAAGGCCAGGGGGATGACTAGGGTTAAGACCATGGCAATGGTTAGAGTTAGATCAGGACAATAGACCAGAGCAATGGCTAGGGTTAGGGCTAGGGTAATGGCTAGGGTTAGACCAAAGATCAGGGCAATGGCTAGGATTAGGGCCAGGGTAATGGCTAGAGTTAGTGCCTGGATAATGGCTAGGGTTAGATCATGGGTTAGGGTCGGGGTAATGTCTAGGGTTAGACCAGAGCAATTGCTAGGGTTAGGTCTAAGGTTAGGATTAGACCAGAGCAATTGCTAGGGTTAGGTCTAAGGTTAGGATTAGACCAGAGCAATTGCTAGGGTTAGGTCTAAGGTTAGGATTAGACCAGAGCAATTGCTAGGGTTAAGATTAGACCAGAGCAATTGCTAGGGTTAGGATTAGACCAGAGCAATTGCTAGGGTTAGGTCTAGGGTTAGGATTAGACCAGAGCAATTGCTAGGGTTAGGTCTAGGGTTAGGATTAGACCAGAGCAATTGCTAGGGTTAGGATTAGACCAGAGCAATTGCTAGGGTTAGGATTAGACCAGAGAAATTGCTAGGGTTAGGTCTAAGGTTAGGATTAGACCAGAGCAATTGCTAGGGTTAGGTCTAAGGTTAGGATTAGACCAGAGCAATTGCTAGGGTTAAGATTAGACCAGAGCAATTGCTAGGGTTAGGATTAGACCAGAGCAATTGCTAGGGTTAGGTCTAGGGTTAGGATTAGACCAGAGCAATTGCTAGGGTTAGGTCTAAGGTTAGGATTAGACCAGAGCAATTGCTAGGGTTAGGTCTAAGGTTAGGATTAGACCAGAGCAATTGCTAGGGTTAGGTCTAGGGTCAGGATTAGACCAGAGCAATTGCTAGGGTTAAGATTAGACCAGAGCAATTGCTAGGGTTAGGATTAGACCAGAGCAATTGCTAGGGTTAGGTCTAAGGTTAGGATTAGACCAGAGCAATTGCTAGGGTTAGGTCTAGGGTTAGGATTAGACCAGAGCAATTGCTAGGGTTAGGTCTAAGGTTAGGATTAGACCAGAGCAATTGCTAGGGTTAGGTCTAAGGTTAGGATTAGACCAGAGCAATTGCTAGGGTTAGGTCTAAGGTTAGGATTAGACCAGAGCAATTGCTAGGGTTAGGTCTAAGGTTAGGATTAGACCAGAGCAATTGCTAGGGTTAGGTCTAGGGTTAGGATTAGACCAGAGCAATTGCTAGGGTTAGGATTAGACCAGAGCAATTGCTAGGGTTAGGATTAGACCAGAGAAATTGCTAGGGTTAGGATTAGACCAGAGCAATTGCTAGGGTTAGGTCTAAGGTTAGGATTAGACCAGAGCAATTGCTAGGGTTAGGTCTAAGGTTAGGATTAGACCAGAGCAATTGCTAGGGTTAAGATTAGACCAGAGCAATTGCTAGGGTTAGGATTAGACCAGAGCAATTGCTAGGGTTAGGTCTAGGGTTAGGATTAGACCAGAGCAATTGCTAGGGTTAGGTCTAAGGTTAGGATTAGACCAGAGCAATTGCTAGGGTTAGGTCTAAGGTTAGGATTAGACCAGAGCAATTGCTAGGGTTAGGTCTAAGGTTAGGATTAGACCAGAGCAATTGCTAGGGTTAGGATTAGACCAGAGCAATTGCTAGGGTTAGGATTAGACCAGAGCAATTGCTAGGGTTAGGATTAGACCAGAGCAATTGCTAGGGTTAGGTCTAGGGTCAGGATTAGACCAGAGCAATTGCTAGGGTTAGGATTAGACCAGAGCAATTGCTAGGGTTAGGATTAGACCAGAGCAATTGCTAGGGTTAGGTCTAGGGTTAGGATTAGACCAGAGCAATTGCTAGGGTTAGGATTAGACCAGAGCAATTGCTAGGGTTAGGTCTAGGGTTTGGATTAGACCAGAGCAATGGCTGGGTTAGGGCCAGATTAATCGCTTGAGTCAGGGCCAGGATTATGGCTAGGGTTAGACCAGGGCAATGGCTAGGGTTAGGCCAAGGCAGCGTCAGGGGGGCAGCAGCGTAGGTTTATGTCACGGCAGTAACTAGGGCAAGGCAGTAACTAGGGCTAGAGCGAGAGTAAAGTCAGAGCAGTGTAATCTAACAGTCATTTCAAATGTAATATAATGCTAGGGGTTTGTTCATCCCTGTGACGGGGATCTAGCCCAAGTTGTTACCAGCCATGCCTGTGTTCTCTGCCCCAGCATGGTTTAGCTCGTGTCAACGACGGCCATCTTGAAGCTATCAAAGACCATTTTCATTCAGGGGAACGTCATTGTGAAGAGACAGAAAAACGGTGAGTGTCACTACACTTGTACTTCTTTGTGAAGGGATTATTCACTGCCTTCATTACCAGTGTCATGATTATAGCCCTGCACCACGCTGCTCAAGGGCAGGGAGAAACAGTATATTGATGGATAATTTGTAGATAGATATATCTCGTATCCTACCCTCTGCGTGGTAAAATTCATCTATACGTACCTGGTTCTGCACATGTGTGAGTCTCCTAGTTGTCATGGAAACATTATGGCATCACTTTGTCCGGCCACTTTGCCACGGCCTCTGGCATAATTAAAGTATGTATTTGTATGTTGTTAGGTTCATTATTAGGCTCTATGCTGTAGGGGTATGGATTATCTCTAGTCTACATGTATGAGCTCATACACAGCTTGGCTTGGTGCATGCATGCCTTGCCATGTGCAAGCTCGTCAACTAGAGATAGTCCATATGTATAATATATGTACTGTATGTCCTGGCAAAAGAACCATGAACCATGGTATAGCTGAACCATGGCAGAGCTGAACCATGGTGTAGCTGAGCCATGGTGTAGCTGAGCCACCATATAGACCATCCTAGAACACAAGGACATCAGAGCTGCTAGTTGTGTGAGAGGCCACCATATAGACCATCCTAGAACACAAGGACATCAGAACTGCTAGTTGTGTGAGAGGCCACCATATAGACCATCCTAGAACACAGGACATCAGAGCTGCTGGTTGTGTGAGAGGCCACCATATAGACCATCCTAGAACACAAGGACATCAGAGCTGCTGGTTGTGTGAGAGGCCACCATATAGACCATCCTAGAACACAAGGACATCAGAGCTGCTGGTTGTGTGAGAGGCCACCATATAGACCATCCTAGAACACAAGGGCATCAGAGCTGCTAGTTGTGTGAGAGGCCACCATATAGACCATCATAGAACACAAGGACATCAGAGCTACTAGTTGTGTGAGAGGCCACCATAGAGACCATCCTAGAACACAAGGACATCAGAGCTGCTAGTTGTGTGAGAGGCCACCATATAGACCATCCTAGAACACAAGGACATCAGAGCTGCTGGTTGTGTGAGAGGCCACCATATAGACCATCCTAGAACACAAGGACATCAGAGCTGCTGGTTGTGTGAGAGGCCACCATATAGACCATCCTAGAACACAAGGGCATCAGAGCTGCTAGTTGTGTGAGAGGCCACCATATAGACCATCATAGAACACAAGGACATCAGAGCTACTAGTTGTGTGAGAGGCCACCATAGAGACCATCCTAGAACACAAGGAAACGTAAAGGCCGCACAGGGCTATTTAAAAGAAACATTATAGAGGCTGCTCAAGGAAACCATGACACAGAACATGTGATTCTCAAGCATGACACAGAACATGTGATTCTCAAGCATGACACAGGGCATGTGATTCTCAAGCATGACACATGATGATGTCATATAGAATTGCTGGAGTGTGGTTCCAACCACCACATCGTAGGGAAATGTGTTAATTGCTGCCACATGTTCTTTATCAACTTCTAGAATTCTATTTTAAATTGAGTTGGGGGGGCATGTCCTCTTAGGGGGGGGGGGGGGCAAGCCCTGGCTTAACCCTGCTCCCTGAGTCCTCTGTATGCCCCCCCACTGAGGACAAAGAAATACAAAGAGATAGACACTTGGACAGAAAAGACTAAGAGAAATATTAGTATACATACAGTATAGATACAGTGTAGATACAGTGTAGATACAGTATAGATACAGTATAGAATTAGTATGATACAGTATAGATACAGTAAGATACGGTATAGATACTGTACAGTATAGATACGGTATAGAAGTATAGATACAGTGTAGATACAGTATAGATACAGTGTAGATACAGTATAGATACAGTATAGAATTAGTATAGATACAGTATAGATACAGTGTAGATACAGTATAGATACAGTGTAGATACAGTGTAGATACAGTATAGATACAGTATAGATACAGTATACATACAGTATAGATACAGTGTAGATACAGTGTAGATACAGTGTAGATACAGTATAGACACAGTATAGATACAGTGTAGATACAGTATACATACAGTATAGATACAGTATAGATACAGTGTAGATACAGTATAGATACAGTGTAGATACAGTGTAGATACAGTGTAGATACAGTATAGATACAGTATACATACAGTATAGATACAGTGTAGATACAGTGTAGATACAGTATAGATACAGTGTAGATACAGTGTAGATACAGTATAGATATAGTATGATACAGTATAGATACAGTATAGATACAGTATAGATATAGTGTAGATACAGTATAGATACAGTGTAGATACAGTATAGATACAGTATAGATACAGTATAGATACAGTGTAGATACAGTGTAGATACAGTATAGATACAGTATAGATACAGTATAGATACAGTATAGATACAGTATAGATACAGTGTAGATACAGTATAGACACAGTATAGATACAGTATAGATACAGTATAGATACAGTATAGATACAGTATAGATACAGTATAGATACAGTATAGATACAGTATAGATACAGTGTAGATACAGTGTAGATACAGTATAGATACAGTGTAGATACAGTGTAGACACAGTATAGACACAGTATAGATACAGTATAGATACAGTATAGATACAGTATAGATACAGTATAGATACAGTATAGATACAGTATAGATACAGTATAGATACAGTATAGATACAGTATAGATACAGTATAGATACAGTGTAGATACAGTGTAGATACAGTATAGATACAGTGTAGATACAGTGTAGATACAGTATAGATACAGTATAGATACAGTATAGATACAGTATAGATACAGTATAGATACAGTGTAGATACAGTATAGACACAGTATAGATACAGTATAGATACAGTATAGATACAGTATAGATACAGTATAGATACAGTATAGATACAGTGTAGATACAGTGTAGATACAGTGTAGATACAGTGTAGATACAGTGTAGATACAGTATAGATACAGTATAGATACAGTGTAGATACAGTGTAGATACAGTATAGATACAGTGTAGATACAGTGTAGATACAGTATAGATACAGTATAGATACAGTGTAGATACAGTGTAGATACAGTATAGATACAGTGTAGATACAGTGTAGATACAGTATAGATACAGTATAGATACAGTGTAGATACAGTGTAGTTACAGTATAGATACAGTATAGATACAGTATAGATACAGTGTAGATACAGTGTAGATACAGTATAGATACAGTATAGATACAGTGTAGATACAGTGTAGATACAGTGTAGATACAGTATAGATACAGTATAGATACAGTGTAGATACAGTGTAGATACAGTATAGATACAGTGTAGATACAGTGTAGATACAGTGTAGATACAGTATAGATACAGTATAGATACAGTGTAGATACAGTATAGATACAGTATAGATACAGTGTAGATACAGTATAGACACAGTATAGATACAGTATAGATACAGTATAGATACAGTATAGATACAGTGTAGATACAGTATAGATACAGTGTAGATACAGTGTAGATACAGTGTAGATACAGTGTAGATACAGTATAGATACAGTGTAGATACAGTATAGATACAGTATAGATACAGTATAGATACAGTGTAGATACAGTGTAGATACAGTATACATACAGTATAGATACAGTATAGATACAGTGTAGATACAGTATAGATACAGTGTAGATACAGTGTAGATACAGTATAGATACAGTATAGATACAGTATACATACAGTATAGATACAGTGTAGATACAGTGTAGATACAGTGTAGATACAGTATAGACACAGTATAGACACAGTGTAGATACAGTATACATACAGTATAGATACAGTATAGATACAGTGTAGATACAGTATAGATACAGTGTAGATACAGTGTAGATACAGTGTAGATACAGTATACATACAGTATAGATACAGTGTAGATACAGTGTAGATACAGTATAGATACAGTGTAGATACAGTGTAGATACAGTATAGATATAGTATGATACAGTATAGATACAGTGTAGATACAGTGTAGATACAGTATAGATACAGTATAGATACAGTATAGATACAGTATAGATACAGTGTAGATACAGTATAGATACAGTGTAGATACAGTGTAGATACAGTATAGATACAGTATAGATACAGTGTAGATACAGTATAGATACAGTATAGATACAGTATAGATACAGTATAGATACAGTGTAGATACAGTATAGACACAGTATAGATACAGTATAGATACAGTATAGATACAGTATAGATACAGTATAGATACAGTATAGATATAGTATGATACAGTATAGATACAGTATAGATACAGTATAGATATAGTGTAGATACAGTATAGATACAGTATAGATACAGTATAGATACAGTATAGATACAGTGTAGATACAGTGTAGATACAGTATAGATACAGTATAGATACAGTATAGATACAGTATAGATACAGTGTAGATACAGTATAGACACAGTATAGATACAGTATAGATACAGTGTGACACAGTGTAGATACAGTATAGATACAGTATAGATACAGTATAGATACAGTATAGATACAGTATAGATACAGTGTAGATACAGTATAGATACAGTATAGATACAGTATAGATACAGTGTGACACAGTGTAGATACAGTATAGATACAGTATAGATACAGTATAGATACAGTATAGATACAGTATAGATACAGTGTAGATACAGTATAGATACAGTATAGATACAGTATAGATACAGTATAGATATGTATGTGTGTGTATATATCACATGTATCATTCCAATACAACCTTGCAGCCTGTAACACGATTATTGTATGCCTTTTTACAAATCTCCATTGTGCAGCACAGCAGTGATGGAGGAGCAAGTGTGATAACTGTTCCTTCTTGTGTGTAGGTTTGTTGAGTTTGCTGCAGGCAGTGAGCTGGAGGTGGTGTTGACAGCAGTGCACTCTCTGTCTCTCTTCTACGTGCAGGCTGTCGATGTTGCAGCAAGGTAATCTCCAGAGACATGCAGCATGTGATGCAGACCCATGCATGTGTGTAGGTCCTGAGGCATGTAGCATTCATGTGTGTAGGTCCTGATACATGCAGCATGTGGATGGTATGTCTGCATGTGCATAGTCCTGAGACATCATCACATGCATGTGTGTAGTCCTGAGACATGCAGCATGTGGATGCAGACACATGCATGTGTGTAGTCATGACACATGCATGTGTGTAGGAAACATGCAGCATGTGGATGCAGACACATGCATGTGTGTAGGTGACATTCAGCATGTGGATGCAGATACATGCATGTGTGTAGGTCCCGAGACATGCAGCATGTGGATGCAGACACATGCATGTGTGTAGTCCTGAGACGTGCAGCATGTGATGTAGACACATGCATGTGTGTAGGTCCTGAGACATGCAGCATGTGGATGCAGACACATGCATGTGTGTAGTCTGACATATGCATGTGTGTAGGTCCTGAGGCATGCAGCATGTGATGCAGACACATGCATGTGTGTAGTCCCGAGACATGCAGCATGTGGATGCAGACACATGCATGTGTGTAGGTCCTGAGGCATGTAGCATGTGATGCAGACACATGCATGTGTGTATGTCCTGAGACATGCAGCATGTGGATGCAGACACATGCATGTGTGTAGGTCCTGAGATATGCAGCATGTGGATGCAGACACATGCATGTGTGTAGTCCTGAGACGTGCAGCATGTGGATGCAGACACATGCATGTGTGTAGATCCCAAGACATGCAGCATGTGGATGAACTCTCCCTTTGGTTTCAAAATGGCGGCACAAATTAATATCTCGGCAGATATTCACTCTGGCAGCTCCGTAGGATCCCTGATGGTGGTTTTGGCCGATGTTGGCTCCCAAAACACTTCTGGTGTGTCTTGAATCTTTGCTATATATAACTGGCACCCCAAAAAGACATAAAAATATGAAGTCTGACCTTCAAGGACCTATCCTTGTGTCTGTCTGTCTACCTTTTCCCCACTCAGAACTTAACTTACATTCAATAGGTCATTACTCATTGGACATACCAGAAGACTCCAAAATGCATAGCAGTGGCTTATGTTTCGCAATTCAGTAAAATAACTTGAAATTGGTAAGAGGTCATCAATACAATAAACCTTGTGTATGTGCAATAGCGAGTCCAGCTGAGCTGAGTCACGCAGCAACACATGTTTGTTTCCTAAGAAGTTGACTCCTGTAACAATAGTTACCAGCAAGACCTTCAATGAACTACTTAAAATGCATGTGTGTATGAGTATAGGCATGCGTGTATACTTCAGCAATACACACGACAAAACAGTAATATCAAATGAATGATTGGTTGTGGAGTGACTTCTTGCAGGTGGCCGACTGGATTGGGGGGGGGGGGGGGGGGGGGGGGGGATTTAATGACCCTTTACCTAGTAATATAGTGAAGATTACAAAACTACATTTGGTGTTCAATGGTAAAGGGTCTTATAAATGTTTGTGGTCTTCATTGGTAAATTCTTGTCTCAATTCTCTCTTGTGTAAGCATATATATAATATATATATTTAATATATATATATATATATATATTAATATCACCTTCTTAATAATCAACTTCAAATTGTATTCACTTAGTCGTTTCGACTAGATGCTCTAGCCTTCATCAGGAATATTTATATGCATACAGGATGCCCCAAAAAGCCTTTGAGCAGTTTTAAACTTTGATATATATTTATATAAATGTTACAAAACTTGCAAACAACATTTGAAAGCTTAATTATTGAACTTTTAAAACGGTGCTGATTGTTAATCTTAAACTCCAACATGACCACCATCACACGTGATACATCGTTCTAGTCGATCTTCGAAACGTTCACCAGCTGCTGCTCGGTGACTGAACGGATTGCATTTGTAGTTCCAGCCCTAGGACCATCCAAAGAAGGAGGTACTGATGCATGCGCACACGCCAACAGTCTGGACGTGAACCCCCACAAGAGAAAGTCCGATGGTGATAGGTCAGGTGACCGAGGCGGCCAAGCAGGAGGTCCTCCTCTACCGATCACTGGTCTGCGGTAGTGTCGTCCAGAAACTGCTGCACATGCAAAGCATAATGACCTTGCTGGAAGTTGGTGTTATTTACAAGAAGGAACCTCTGCAGTTCAGAAACTCTGAAATATGGCCAAGAAGATTCGCCATTGGTGGTTGACTCTTCAAAAATGAAAGGATCGATAATGGAGGGCACACCAAACACTAACTTTTGGGGCGTCTCTCTCATGTTGCCAGACTTCCTGAGAGCACACCAAACATTAACTTTTGGGGAGTCCTCTCACATGTTGCCAGACTTCCTGAGAGCACACCAAACACTAACTTTTGGGGCGTCTCTCTCATGTTGCCAGACTTCCTGAGAGCACACCAAACACTAACTTTTGGGGAGTCTCTCTCATGTTGCCAGACTTCCTGAGAGCACACCAAACACTAACTTTTGGGGAGTCTCTCTCATGTTGCCAGACTTCCTGAGAGCACACCAAACACTAACTTTTGGGGAGTCTCTCTCATGTTGCCAGACTTCCTGAGAGCACACCAAACATTAACTTTTGAGGAGTCTCTCTCATGTTGCCAGACTTCCTGAGAGCACACCAAACACTAACTTTTGGGGAGTCTCTCTCATGTTGCCAGACTTCCTGAGAGCACATCAAACACTAACTTTTGGGGAGTCTCTCTCATGTTGCCAGACTTCCTGAGAGCACACCAAACACTAACTTTTGGGGAGTCTCTCTCATGTTGCCAGACTTCCTGAGAGCACACCAAACATTAACTTTTGGGGCATCTCTCTCATGTTGCCAGACTTCCTGAGAGCACACCAAACACTAACTTTTGGGGAGTCTCTCTCATGTTGCCAGACTTCCTGAGAGCACACCAAACACTAACTTTTGGGGAGTCTCTCTCATGTTGCCAGACTTCCTGAGAGCACACCAAACACTAACTTTTGGGGAGTCTCTCTCATGTTGCCAGACTTCCTGAGAGCACACCAAACACTAACTTTTGGGGAGTCTCTCTCATGTTGCCAGACTTCCTGAGAGCACACCAAACACTAACTTTTGGGGAGTCTCTCTCATGTTGCCAGACTTCCTGAGAGCACACCAAACACTAACTTTTGGGGCATCTCTCTCATGTTGCCAGACTTCCTGAGAGCACACCAAACACTAACTTTTGGGGAGTCTCTCTCATGTTGCCAGACTTCCTGAGAGCACATCAAACACTAACTTTTGGGGAGTCTCTCTCATGTTGCCAGACTTCCTGAGAGCACACCAAACATTAACTTTTGGGGAGTCTCTCTCATGTTGCCAGACTTCCCGAGAGCACACCAAACATTAACTTTTGGGGAGTCTCTCTCATGTTGCCAGACTTCCTGAGGGCACATCAAACACTAACTTTTGGGGAGTCTCTCTCATGTTGCCAGACTTCCTGAGAGCACACCAAACACTAACTTTTGGGGAGTCTCTCTCATGTTGCCAGACTTCCTGAGAGCACACCAAACACTAACTTTTGGGGCGTCTCTCTCATGTTGCCAGACTTCCTGAGAGCACACCAAACACTAACTTTTGGGGAGTCTCTCTCATGTTGCCAGACTTCCTGAGAGCACACCAAACACTAACTTTTGGGGAGTCTCTCTCATGTTGCCAGACTTCCTGAGAGCACACCAAACATTAACTTTTGGGGAGTCTCTCTCATGTTGCCAGACTTCCTGAGGGCACATCAAACATTAACTTTTGGGGAGTCTCTCTCATGTTGCCAGACTTCCTGAGGGCACATCAAACATTAACTTTTGGGGAGTCTCTCTCATGTTGCCAGACTTCCTGAGAGCACACCAAACACTAACTTTTGGGGCGTCTCTCTCATGTTGCCAGACTTCCTGAGAGCACACCAAACACTAACTTTTGGGGAGTCTCTCTCATGTTGCCAGACTTCCTGAGAGCACACCAAACACTAACTTTTGAGGAGTCTCTCTCATGTTGCCAGACTTCCTGAGGGCACACCAAACATTAACTTTTGGGGAGTCTCTCTCATGTTGCCAGACTTCCTGAGAGCACACCAAACACTAACTTTTGGGGAGTCTCTCTCATGTTGCCAGACTTCCTGAGAGCACACCAAACATTAACTTTTGGGGAGTCTCTCTCATGTTGCCAGACTTCCTGAGAGCACACCAAACACTAACTTTTGGGGCGTCTCTCTCATGTTGCCAGACTTCCTGAGAGCACACCAAACACTAACTTTTGGGGAGTCTCTCTCATGTTGCCAGACTTCCTGAGAGCACACCAAACACTAACTTTTGGGGAGTCTCTCTCATGTTGCCAGACTTCCTGAGAGCACACCAAACACTAACTTTTGGGGCGTCTCTCTCATGTTGCCAGACTTCCTGAGGGCACACCAAACACTAACTTTTGGGGAGTCTCTCTCATGTTGCCAGACTTCCTGAGAGCACACCAAACACTAACTTTTGGGGAGTCTCTCTCATGTTGCCAGACTTCCTGAGGGCACATCAAACATTAACTTTTGGGGAGTCTCTCTCATGTTGCCAGACTTCCTGAGGGCACATCAAACATTAACTTTTGGGGAGTCTCTCTCATGTTGCCAGACTTCCTGAGGGCACACCAAACACTAACTTTTGGGGAGTCTCTCTCATGTTGCCAGACTTCCTGAGAGCACACCAAACACTAACTTTTGGGGGGTCTCTCTCATGTTGCCAGACTTCCTGAGAGCACACCAAACACTAACTTTTGGGGAGTCTCTCTCATGTTGCCAGACTTCCTGAGGGCACACCAAACATTAACTTTTGGGGAGTCTCTCTCATGTTGCCAGACTTCCTGAGAGCACACCAAACACTAACTTTTGGGGAGTCTCTCTCATGTTGCCAGACTTCCTGAAGGCACACCAAACACTAACTTTTGGGGAGTCTCTCTCATGTTGCCAGACTTCCTGAGAGCACACCAAACACTAACTTTTGGGTCGTCTCTCTCATGTTGCCAGACTTCCTGAGAGCACACCAAACACTAACTTTTGGGGAGTCTCTCTCATGTTGCCAGACTTCCTGAGAGCACACCAAACACTAACTTTTGGGGAGTCTCTCTCATGTTGCCAGACTTCCTGAGAGCACACCAAACACTAACTTTTGGGGAGTCTCTCTCATCTGGGGAATCTCTTTCTGGGTTTGTCATGAATTGAGCCGGCTTGCTTAAACTTGCTGTTAATTGAATTTCTATGGGAAGCCTCCTCCCTTAATAGGAAGTGAATTATCTTCCTACTGCTGTTGTGAACTTCAGTTTTACTAATCAAAACTCACAATTGACTTTTGCTTGCGTCTGCCCATTTAAATCAGACATGGAAAAAGATCAAGATCATAATTCAAATTCACAAAACTAGAACTTTCGAATGTTTATTAATTATTGTATTTTGTAACACCTGTGCATCTGAGGTTATTCAAGTTGAAAAGTGCACCAGGAGTTTCGGGGGCACCTGTACATGCGTGGCCCCCTGTACATGCCTGGCACCCTACACATGCCTGGCACCCTGTACATGCCTGGCACCCTGTACATGCCTGGCACCCTATACAGGCCTGGTACCCTGTACATGCCTGTACATGCCTGGCACCCTGTACATGCCTGGCACTCTGTACATGCCTGGCACCCTGTACATGCCTGGCACCCTCTACATGCCTGGCACCCTACACATGCCTGGCACCCTGTACATGCCTGTACATGCCTGGCACCCTGTACATGCCTGGCACCCTGTACATGCCTGGCACCCTGCACATGCCTGGCACCCTGTACATGCCTGGTACCCACCCTGTACATGCCTGGCACCCACCCTGTACATGCCTGGCACCCACCCTGTACATGCCTGGTACCCTGTACATGCCTGGCACCCTGTACATGCCTGCACATGCCTGGCACCCTGTACATGCCTGGCACCCTGTACATGCCTGGCACCCTGTACATGCCTGGCACCCTCTACATGCCTGGCACCCTCTACATGCCTGGCACCCTGTACATGCCTGTACATGCCTGGCACCCTGTACATGCCTGGCACCCTGTACATGCCTGGCACCCTCTACATGCCTGGCACCCTCTACATGCCTGGCACCCTGTACATGCCTGTACATGCCTGGCACCCTGTACATGCCTGGCACCCTGTACATGCCTGGCACCCTGTACATGCCTGTACATGCCTGGCACCCTGTACATGCCTGGCACCCTGTACATGCCTGGCACCCTCTACATGCCTGGCACCCTCTACATGCCTGGCACCCTGTACATGCCTGGCACCCTCTACATGCCTGGCACCCTGTACATGCCTGTACATGCCTGGCACCCTGTACATGCCTGTACATGCCTGGTACCCTATACATGCCTGCATATATCTGCGTGTCCTGTGGATGTTTAGCATGTGGAAATAAATACAAGAGAACCGGGGGGGAGGGGAGGGGGAATGGGGGGGGGGGGGGGGGGAGCGGGGACAAGGCATAACACATGCATGATGTTAGCAAGATGCATTGCAGCCATTTTCAGAACAAAAATATTCTTATTCAACAACTATATTTGGGTTGACATGGTGACGTTCTCGGTGAACAATCCCTCAACATTTCTGCTAGATGCCCTAGCCTTTATCAGGAATGATGGGAGTCGATTATATGGGGAAGGTCATTATATCCACACTATGTATGTATTTTGGATTGGCTGGTCAAGAAGGAAACAAGGTGTAGCCACGACCTTTAAATGGTAAAGGGTCATCAAGGCTGTGGGTGCACTCATTGCTTCCTTTCTTTTCTGACCTGTCAAGACCTGTCAATCCAAAACACTTGTTAGTTAAAATATTTTGTTCTTTTTATAAGATTATAGTAAGTTGCAGCACACCTACCAGCAGAGATGAGCCACTCCCATTAAACACTTCATCTACTTATTTTGATTGTTGTGCACTGCACACGTCAGCACAGACCACACCTTGTTTGCTTTGGAATTAGAGTCACCTTGTTTGCTTTGTAATTAGAATCACCTTGTTTGCTTTGTAATTAGAATCACCTTGTTTGCTTTGTAATTAGACTCACCTTGTTTGCTTTGTAATTAGAGTCACCTTGTTTGCTTTGTAATAGAGTCACTTTGTTTGCTTTGTTTGCTTTGTAATTAGAGTCACCTTGTTTGCTTTGTAATAGAGTAACTTTGTTTGCTTTGTAATTAGAGTCACCTTGTTTGCTTTGTAATCGAGTCACCTTGTTTGCTTTGTAATTAGACTCACCTTGTTTGCTTTGTAATTAGAGTTGTAATTAGAGTCACCTTGACCTTGTTTGCTTTGTAATTAGATTTTTTTTTTTGTTTGCTTTGTAATTAGAATCACCTTGTTTGCTTTGGAATTAGAGTCACCTTGTTTGCTTTGTAATTAGAATCACCTTGTTTGCTTTGTAATTAGACTCACCTTGTTTGCTTTGTAATAGAGTCACTTTGTTTGCTTTGTAATTAGAGTCACCTTGTTTGCTTTGTAAGTCACCTTGTTTGCTTTGTAATTAGACTCACCTTGTTTGCTTTGTAATTAGAGTTGTAATTAGAGTCACCTTGACCTTGTTTGCTTTGTAATTAGAATCACCTTGTTTGCTTTGTAATTAGAATCACCTTGTTTGCTTTGTAATTAGAATCACCTTGTTTGCTTTGTAATAGAGTCACCTTGTTTGCTTTGTAATTAGAGCCACCTTGTTTGCTTTGTAATTAGAATCACCGTGTTTGCTTTGTAATTAGAATCACCTTGTTTGCTTTGTAATAGAGTCACCTTGTTTGCTTTGTAATTAGAGCCACCTTGTTTGCTTTGTAATTAGAGTCACCTTGTTTGCTTTGTAATAGTCACCTTGTTTGCTTTGTAATAGAGTCACCTTGTTTGCTTTGTAATTAGACTCACCTTGTTTGCTTTGTAATTAGAGTTGTAATTAGAGTCACCTTGACCTTGTTTGCTTTGTAATTAGAATCACCTTGTTTGCTTTGTAATTAGAATCACCTTGTTTGCTTTGTAATAGAGTCACCTTGTTTGCTTTGTAATAGAGTCACCTTGTTTGCTTTGTAATTAGAATCACCTTATTTGCTTTGTAATTAGAGCCACCTTGTTTGCTTTGTAATTAGAGTCACCTTGTTTGCTTTGTAATAGTCACCTTGTTTGCTTTGTAATAGAGTCACCTTGTTTGCTTTGTAATTAGAGTTGTAATTAGAGTCACCTTGACCTTGTTTGCTTTGTAATTAGAATCACCTTGTTTGCTTTGTAATTAGAATCACCTTGTTTGCTTTGTAATTAGAGTCACCTTGTTTGCTTTGTAATAGAGTCACCTTGTTTGCTTTGTAATTAGACTCACCTTGTTTGCTTTGTAATTAGAGTTGTAATTAGAGTCACCTTGACCTTGTTTGCTTTGTAATTAGAATCACCTTGTTTGCTTTGTAATTAGAATCACCTTGTTTGCTTTGTAATTAGAGTCACCTTGTTTGCTTTGTAATAGAGTCACCTTGTTTGCTTTGTAATTAGAGCCACCTTGTTTGCTTTGTAATTAGAGTCAGCCAGGGATCAGCTGCAGCCTAAGGGCTTGGCAAGAGCTGCACAGGAGAACTCCAGAACTAACCAAACCTAGCAGTTGTTTTACTTTGAGGCTTCTCTGTCAATCAGCTTGCTTATTTTTAGTGCCAACGTTTCAATCGAAATACTTCAGTCTTCACCAGGGCAAATGATGAGGACTGATGGAGTATACTCCGGTCTTCACCAGGGCCTGGCAACACGCACAACAAATGCACGTGATTCATGATCCGTCTAAATGGCCTCGGGTCAACAGCGAAGTATTTTGGTTGAAATGTTGGCACTAAAAACAAGAAAGGAAGAGAAAGTAGTTGATTTTGGCTGGAAATAACCAGCTGTTATTCTCATTGCTGTAGTACATGCACACACATACACACATTGTTGTCTTATTATTCATCCGTAAATCAACCGACCAATCATTTCCGATTTGCTGCATACCGTAGCTTGAGAACAGGTCTTAGAGCACACACTCTGATGGATGATGACCTTTACCCAATTATAATTATAAAACGACATGTGAGCGCACGTGGTTGGCAACCATTGCTACCCACATCTTTTTATTTGGAGGCTGCTGGTTAAGGCTGGACATGAGGCCAGCATACCTTACCTGAGGCCAATGCTGGTGAAGGCTTGACATGAGGCCATCATACCTTGCCTGAGGCCATCATACCCTACCTGAGGCCAATGCTGATGAAGGCTTGACCTGAGGCCAATGCTGGTGAAGGCTTGACCTGAGGCCAATGCTGGTGAAGGCTTGACCTGAGGCCAATGCTGGTGAAGGCTTGACCTGAGGCTAATGCTGGTGAAGGCTTGACATGAGGCTACCTGAGGCCAATGCTGGTGCCACTTAGGGGTGCATTTCAATATTCGTTTCTTATTTTATGCTGTTAAACCTTCATTGATATCAGCAAAACTTCCCTCCCCCCCCAAGACTGAAGATATTAATTTCTCCCCCCCCCCCCCCCCCCCCCACTCTCTATTTGTAGCTTGAAGGAAGTGGAAGATGTTCTCGATGCTGCTGGTCTTGTCAATCAGAAGTTGCCCTTACAAATTGGAGATTATTGCAGTGCCCAGTTTCCTCATGATAGCAAGTAAGTTGTTACAATAACCTTCTCAATGATCAAGGTGAAATTTGCTCTCTTGATGTTTGGACCAAGTGCTCTGGCCTTCATCAGGAATAATGAAAGCCAGAGCATCTAGTCGAAATATCGAGAGAGAGTAAATATTTCAAGTTGATTATTGAGATTGAGAAGGTGATAGTAATTTTGTTGTTATCCGTTAAAGCATCTGCTCTTTAGCCCCAGGCCTCATCACATACATACATATATATACATATACATACATATAATATACATACATATATATATAATTATAATATATACATACATATAATATACATATATACATAATATATACATACATGTACAGCACAGGTACTTGGCGTTGCCAGAGAGAAGATAAAAACAAAATGGGAAGGAGGGATCTGTCTCCCCCCCCTCCCCCCCCCCCCCAGCCAAATGTTACTTCTTGTGACTAGCTAAATGTACGTCTACTTAAAAATAAATATTTTATTAGAATAAAAAATTGTCAAATCTAAGACCACGCCTCCCTCTGTAAATCTCCCCAGCACTGGTATTTTTCTACTGTGCGGCTAGAAGAAGCCTCGCTAGCTAGTGCATTGGTGAGGTCTAGCGTAGCTAAGGTGGTTTGTTGCTAGTGTGGCTACGGTGGTTTGTTGCTAGTGTAGCTAAGGTGGTTTGTTGCTAGTGTGGCTACGGTGGTTTGTTGCTAGCGTAGCTAAGGTGGTTTGTTGCTAGTGCAGCTAAGGTGGTTTGTTGCTAGTGTGTCTACGGTGGTTTGTTGCTAGTGTGGCTAAGGTGGTTTGTTGCTAGTGTGGCTACGGTGGTTTGTTGCTAGTGCAGCTAAGGTGGTTTGTTGCTAGTGCAGCTAAGGTGGTTTGTTGCTAGTGTGGCTACGGTGGTTTGTTGCTAGTGTAGCTAAGGTGGTTTGTTGCTAGTGTGGCTACGGTGGTTTGTTGCTAGCGTAGCTAAGGTGGTTTGTTGCTAGTGCAGCTAAGGTGGTTTGTTGCTAGTGTGTCTACGGTGGTTTGTTGCTAGTGTGGCTAAGGTGGTTTGTTGCTAGTGTGGCTAAGGTGGTTTGTTGCTAGTGCAGCTAAGGTGGTTTGTTGCTAGTGTGGCTACGGTGGTTTGTTGCTAGTGTAGCTAAGGTGGTTTGTTGCTAGTGTGGCTACGGTGGTTTGTTGCTAGCGTAGCTAAGGTGGTTTGTTGCTAGTGCAGCTAAGGTGGTTTGTTGCTAGTGTGTCTACGGTGGTTTGTTGCTAGTGTGGCTAAGGTGGTTTGTTGCTAGTGTGGCTAAGGTGGTTTGTTGCTAGTGCAGCTAAGGTGGTTTGTTGCTAGTGTGGCTACGGTGGTTTGTTGCTAGTGTAGCTAAGGTGGTTTGTTGCTAGTGTGGCTACGGTGGTTTGTTGCTAGCGTAGCTAAGGTGGTTTGTTGCTAGTGCAGCTAAGGTGGTTTGTTGCTAGTGTGTCTACGGTGGTTTGTTGCTAGTGTGGCTAAGGTGGTTTGTTGCTAGTGTGGCTAAGGTGGTTTGTTGCTAGTGCAGCTAAGGTGGTTTGTTGCTAGTGTGGCTACGGTGGTTTGTTGCTAGTGTAGCTAAGGTGGTTTGTTGCTAGTGTGGCTAAGGTGGTTTGTTGCTAGCGTAGCTAAGGTGGTTTGTTGCTAGTGCAGCTAAGGTGGTTTGTTGCTAGTGTGGCTAAGGTGGTTTGTTGCTAGCGTAGCTAAGGTGGTTTGTTGCTAGTGCAGCTAAGGTGGTTTGTTGCTATGTAGCTAAGGTGGTTTGTTGCTAGTGTAGCTAAGGTGGTTTGTTGCCAAGGTGGTTTGTTGCTAGTGTGGCTACGGTGGTTTGTTGCTAGCGTAGCTAAGGTGGTTTGTTGCTAGTGCAGCTAAGGTGGTTTGTTGCTAGTGTGTCTACGGTGGTTTGTTGCTAGTGTGGCTAAGGTGGTTTGTTGCTAGTGTGGCTAAGGTGGTTTGTTGCTAGTGCAGCTAAGGTGGTTTGTTGCTAGTGTGGCTACGGTGGTTTGTTGCTAGCGTAGCTAAGGTGGTTTGTTGCTAGTGCGGCTACGGTGGTTTGTTGCTAGTGTGGCTACGGTGGTTTGTTGCCAAGGTGGTTTGTTGCTAGTGTGGCTAAGGTGGTTTGTTGCTAGTGTGGCTAAGGTGGTTTGTTGCTAGCGTAGCTAAGGTGGTTTGTTGCTAGTGTAGCTAAGGTGGTTTGTTGCTAGTGTAGCTAAGGTGGTTTGTTGCTAGTGTGGCTACGGTGGTTTGTTGCTAGCGTAGCTAAGGTGGTTTGTTGCTAGTGCAGCTAAGGTGGTTTGTTGCTAGTGTGTCTACGGTGGTTTGTTGCTAGTGTGGCTAAGGTGGTTTGTTGCTAGTGCAGCTAAGGTGGTTTGTTGCTAGTGCAGCTAAGGTGGTTTGTTGCTAGTGTGTCTACGGTGGTTTGTTGCTAGTGTGGCTAAGGTGGTTTGTTGCTAGTGTGGCTAAGGTGGTTTGTTGCTAGTGCAGCTAAGGTGGTTTGTTGCTAGTGTAGCTAAGGTGGTTTGTTGCTAGTGTGGCTAAGGTGGTTTGTTGCTAGCGTAGCTAAGGTGGTTTGTTGCTAGTGCAGCTAAGGTGGTTTGTTGCTAGTGTGGCTAAGGTGGTTTGTTGCTAGCGTAGCTAAGGTGGTTTGTTGCTAGTGCAGCTAAGGTGGTTTGTTGCTATGTAGCTAAGGTGGTTTGTTGCTAGTGTAGCTAAGGTGGTTTGTTGCTAGTGCGGCTACGGTGGTTTGTTGCTAGTGTGGCTACGGTGGTTTGTTGCTAGTGTAGCTAAGGTGGTTTGTTGCTATGTAGCTAAGGTGGTTTGTTGCTAGTGCGGCTACGGTGGTTTGTTGCTAGTGTAGCTAAGGTGGTTTGTTGCTAGTGTGGCTACGGTGGTTTGTTGCTAGTGTGGCTAAGGTGGTTTGTTGCTAGCGTAGCTAAGGTGGTTTGTTGCTAGTGCAGCTAAGGTGGTTTGTTGCTAGTGTAGCTAAGGTGGTTTGTTGCTAGTGTGGCTAAGGTGGTTTGTTGCTAGTGTGGCTACGGTGGTTTGTTGCTAGTGTGGCTACGGTGGTTTGTTGCTAGTGTGGCTAAGGTGGTTTGTTGCTAGCGTAGCTAAGGTGGTTTGTTGCTAGTGTAGCTAAGGTGGTTTGTTGCTAGTGTGGCTACGGTGGTTTGTTGCTACGGTGGTTTGTTGCTAGTGCAGCTACATGTAAGGTGGTTTGTTGCTGGTGTGGCTACGGTGGTTTGTTGCTAGTGCAGCTAAGGTGGTTTGTTGCTAGTGCAGCTAAGGTGGTTTGTTGCTAGTGCAGCTAAGGTGGTTTGTTGCTAGGTGGTTTGTTGCTAGTGTGGCTACGGTGGTTTGTTGCTAGTGCAGCTAAGGTGGTTTGTTGCTAGTGTAGCTAAGGTGGTTTGTTGCTAAGGTGGTTTGTTGCTAGTGTAGCTAAGGTGGTTTGTTGCTAGGTGGTTTGTTGCTAGTGTGGCTACGGTGGTTTGTTGCTAGTGCAGCTAAGGTGGTTTGTTGCTAGTGCAGCTAAGGTGGTTTGTTGCTAGTGCAGCTAAGGTGGTTTGTTGCTATGTAGCTAAGGTGGTTTGTTGCTAGTGCGGCTACGGTGGTTTGTTGCTAGTGCAGCTAAGGTGGTTTGTTGCTAGTGCAGCTAAGGTGGTTTGTTGCTGGTGCAGCTAAGGTGGTTTGTTGCTAGTGCGGCTACGGTGGTTTGTTGCTAGTGTAGCTAAGGTGGTTTGTTGCTAGTGTAGCTAAGGTGGTTTGTTGCTAGTGCAGCTAAGGTGGTTTGTTGCTAGTGCAGCTAAGGTGGTTTGTTGCTAGTGCAGCTAAGGTGGTTTGTTGCTAGTGTGGCTAAGGTGGTTTGTTGCTAGCGTAGCTAAGGTGGTTTGTTGCTAGTAGCTAAGGTGGTTTGTTGCTATGTAGCTAAGGTGGTTTGTTGCTAGTGTAGCTAAGGTGGTTTGTTGCTAGTGCGGCTACGGTGGTTTGTTGCTAGTGTGGCTACGGTGGTTTGTTGCTAGTGTAGCTAAGGTGGTTTGTTGCTAGCGTAGCTAAGGTGGTTTGTTGCTAGTGTGGCTACGGTGGTTTGTTGCTAGTGTGGCTACGGTGGTTTGTTGCTAGTGTGGCTAAGGTGGTTTGTTGCTAGCGTAGCTAAGGTGGTTTGTTGCTAGTGTAGCTAAGGTGGTTTGTTGCTAGTGTGGCTACGGTGGTTTGTTGCTACGGTGGTTTGTTGCTAGTGCAGCTACATGTAAGGTGGTTTGTTGCTGGTGTGGCTACGGTGGTTTGTTGCTAGTGCAGCTAAGGTGGTTTGTTGCTAGTGCAGCTAAGGTGGTTTGTTGCTGGTGCAGCTAAGGTGGTTTGTTGCTAGTGCGGCTACGGTGGTTTGTTGCTAGTGTAGCTAAGGTGGTTTGTTGCTAGTGCAGCTAAGGTGGTTTGTTGCTAAGGTGGTTTGTTGCTAGTGTGGCTAAGGTGGTTTGTTGCTAGTGTAGCTAAGGTGGTTTGTTGCTCGAGTTTGCATGTTGGTTGTGTTATTGTGCGCTATCGTCACAAATGTAAGATGCATGTGCAAGTATGTAGATTCTTCAACAAATGGCCGACAATACCCAGTGCCATTCTGTTCAATGGTGGCTTCCAATCCGAATCTAGATCAAACTTGACAAAACCATCCAGTTTTGTAGATGGTGTTTCGTCCGAATCTGACATCTTGTTCGTCTGTGCATAGCGGACATACATCCAGACAGACAGACGCTACGGCCATGCACAGCAGACAGACAGATGCTACTGCCATGCATAGCAGACAGATAGACAGACACTATATATAGATTATAATGTTTGACTTATAATGTTTGACTGAATCGTAAAATGCCACTTTTTACATCTATTAATGCCCACCTCACTGCAGAAGACACTAGCACATCACACTGTCCCTGGGGGCAGGGGGCGGGGGGGGGGGGGGGGGGGGGAGAACATTTAACCCTCGTATCTAACTGGGTCTGGAAAAAGCTAAACATAGCTCCACCCCATGACATACTCTACATGCAAGTTGTCCTCATGCTGACTCAGCAATAACTCGTTCCACAGACCTCACCTCTGAACTGGAACAGTGACTGTGCTATATAAGGTCATCGATGCGGGGTGGGAGTTCTATGAATACGTTCTTGTTATTCCTATGTATAGGCACTCGCATGTGTACTTGGCAACCAGCAGGCTACAGAATCAGGCAAACACTCAAAAGTCATTGTATATACATATGCATCCCAACTTCAGGTGCACGCTTGTTGCTATGCTTACAACTACACCCCAAGTGCCACAAGAAACCACACAGATGGAGCTATTTGCTGTTAACCGCAAACCACGTGGAAGTTTATAACGCTCAAAATTAAAATTAGGGACACAAAAATTCCCCCTGAGATTTCCAAATTTTACATTTGTGACCAGAACTCCCCTCCCCCTCCCTTAAAACTCCTCCCACATAATGACAATTGTGCTTTGGGTTTTACACATATGCCGACGTTTCTAGTGAATGCCCTGAGGAGCTCCATGGCTGTACAATATCTTGCATCAAATGTGTTGATCTTTTTTTATATTGCAGTATAAGTCTTGCATGGGCCAGGTGTGGGGTGGTTCCTGACTATCATAAGGTTCACATGTGCCTGGAGAAAGCAAGTCACAAAATGCAACTGCACTGTAGAAGAAGATGAGTTCGTATTCCTAGCCAATGGTGTCAACATTCCCTGAAACGGGCTCGTTAAACATGGTAATGGTCATCAGATTTTCCCTCCATCTGGCTGGCACGAGACTAATGTAGATACAATGACTTTCTCGATGATGAACTTACTGAATGTTTTGGCTAATGCTCTAGCCTTCACCGGAAATACTTGTTTAGGACTGTAAAATATCTGAAGGAAATGTACCTACTTGTCCTAGTATTGGAAGGAGGTCGTCAGTGGATAGTGATGGGATTTCATCAAGAAGTGTTTGTTTCTAGAAGGTTCTTTGTGAAACTACTGGATGCTCTTGTTACCAAGGCAACCTCAGTGTTGGTGCGAGTGTTTGATATTTTTCCTCTCCCTTTGTTTGATTTTGTAGGTGGTACAGAGGTCAGGTGATGTCTCTGGAAAACGATGAATGTGAAGTCTTTTTTGTGGACTATGGAGACATGGAATGGGTAGAGAATTGTCACGTGCGATCGCTGAAGGCATCGTTACTGGAGGTATGGGAATGTGTTGCCCCCAGTGGTAGCTGCTTGCATGTAGTTTTTATGTTGTGTGTGGTGTGTGTGTGTGTGGTGTGTGTGTGTGTGTTGTGTATGCATGGGTCCAGCTTCCCTTCCAGACTGCTGAGTGTGCACTGGAGCAGGAAGACCTAGGTGAGGATAATTAAGCAAGGCCTCACTGGGAAGTTTGGGCAGAACAGTTTGCATAGCCAATAATGGCCATATCTCTCCAAGTCCACTGTACATTAACCTTCCATCCTAATAAAATAAGCACAGCATACGTCTTACATGAAACAGACTTACGCAAACAAGCAAACGTTTTGCTTGGCATAGAGAAACAATTGAGATGACCAGTTGCAAGTGCTAACATTATCGAGGAAGGAGAGCCCACTGCTGAAGAGCGTTGGCACTTTGAGCATTAGGGCAAAGATACTGGAGCGTCCTTATGACATGCTTCTCTACCCCTCAACATGGAGGTGGACACACCCTCTGTGATGGAGGGGGTGGAAACTAGAGAAGCAAGCTTAGAAAGGTAAGAACACAATTCCTTTTGTGTGCCACTTGTGCCAGATGTTCTCTCAGACAGTAAAGTGCTAGCCAGAACTGGCTATGTAGTTCGTATGTAGAGGAAGAGATTTGCTAATGATGAAGAGCACAAATGTGGAGTCAAGTGTGCCAATACAGTGTATCTCTTGACCTTGAATTCTTGTGTACACATGGCCTTCCCTTCAGTATTCTGACACTACTATCAGCTAGCAGCCACTGCCTGATGACCTTGCTCTTCATGTGCTTCCCATCTTCAGGGGGTGCTGCACCCTAGTACTCTTAACAAGGCTCTCCTCTTTCAGCCATACTTCTCCACCCCTAGTCCACCATGATTAGCATCAGGTTGTGCCACCTTACCAAATCCTGTGTTATTGTTAGACTGCATTTCTCTAGCGATTACCCTAGCTACTGCCTAAGACCAGACACTGACCCTAGCTACTGCCTAAGCCCTGACACTGACCCTAGCTACTGCCTAAGACCTGACACTGACCCTAGCTACTGCCTAAGCCCTGACACTGACCCTAGCCCTGGCCCTGGCCCTAGATGTCTTTACCCTGGCCCTAGCTGTCCTAACCCTGGCCCTAGATGTCTTTACCCTGGCCCTAGCTGTCCTAACCCTGGCTCTAGATGTCCTAACCCTGGCCCTAGCTGTCCTAACCCTGGCCCTAGCTGTCCTAACCCTGGCCCTAGATGTCTTTACCCTGGCCCTAGCTGTCCTAACCCTGGCTCTAGATGTCCTAACCCTGGCCCTAGCTGTCCTAACCCTGACCTAGCTGTCCTAACCTTGACCCTAGCTGTGCCCTAGCTCTGTCCAACCCTGACCTTAGCTGTGTCCTAACCCTGGCCCTAGCTGTGTCCTAACCATGGCCTTAGCTGTGTCCTAACCCTGGTCCTAGCTGTGTCCTAACCACCATGGCCCTAGCTGTGTCCTAACCATGGCCCTAGCTGTGTCCTAACCCTGGCCCTAGCTCTGGCCCTAGCTCTGGCCCTAGCTGTCCTAACCCTGGCCCTAGCTGTGTCCTAACCCTGGCCCTAGCTGTGTCCTAACCATGGCCCTAGCTGTGCCCTAACCCTGGCCCTAGCTCTGTCCCAACCCTGGCCCTAGCTGTCCTAACCCTGACCCTCGCTGTGTCCTAACCATGGCTCTGTGTCCTAACCCTGGCCCTAGCTGTGTCCTAACCTGTCTTAACCCTGGCCCTAGCTGTCCTAACCCTGGCCCTAGCTGTCCTAACCATGGCCCTAGCTGTGTCCTAACCTGTCTTAACCCTGGCCCTAGCTGTCCTAACCCTGGCCCTAGCTGTCCTAACCATGGCCCTAGCTGTGTCCTAATTCAGAAATGATTATGGATTATGTCATCATGAAGATGTAAAGCATGTCATCATGATGATGTAATGCGTGTATTGTGACATGGTGGAGTAACCAAGGTATATACATGTATATATACATGTATGGTGTATTTCTTACAGATCCCCTACTGGTGCGTACATTTAAAAAAAATGAAACAAAAAGTGAAAATTGCTTCAGCTCTCTACCCAATGCACCTGCTCACTTCTAGTGTTGTATGCATGCACCCAATGCCTTGTGCTCACTTCTAGTGTTGTATGCACCCACCCAATGCCTTGTGCTCACTTCTAGTGTTGTATGCATGCACCCAATGCCTTGTGCTCACTTCTAGTGTTGTATGCATGCACCCAATGCCTTGTGTTCACTTCTAGTGTTGTATGCATGCACCCAATGCATTGTGCTCACTTCTAGTGTTGTATGCATGCACCCAATGCCTTGTGTTCACTTCTAGTGTTGTATGCACCCACCCAATGCATTGTGCTCACTTCTAGTGTTGTATGCATGCACCCAATGCCTTGTGCTCACTTCTAGTGTTGTATGCATGCACCCAATGCATTGTGCTCACTTCTAGTGTTGTATGCATGCACCCAATGCCTTGTGTTCACTTCTAGTGTTGTATGCATGCACCCAATGCCTTGTGCTCACTTCTAGTGTTGTATGCATGCACCCAATGCCTTGTGCTCACTTCTAGTGTTGTATGCATGCACCCAATGCCTTGTGCTCACTTCTAGTGTTGTATGCATGCACCCAATGCCTTGTGCTCACTTCTAGTGTTGTATGCATGCACCCAATGCCTTGTGCTCACTTCTAGTGTTGTATGCATGCACCCAATGCCTTGTGCTCACTTCTAGTGTTGTATGCATGCATCCAATGCCTTGTGTTCACTTCTAGTGTTGTATGCATGCACCCAATGCCTTGTGCTCACTTCTAGTGTTGTATGCATGCACCCAATGCCTTGTGCTCACTTCTAGTGTTGTATGCATGCACCCAATGCCTTGTGCTCACTTCTAGTGTTGTATGCATGCACCCAATGCCTTGTGCTCACTTCTAGTGTTGTATGCATGCACCCAATGCCTTGTGCTCACTTCTAGTGTTGTATGCATGCACCCAATGCTTGTGCTCACTACTAGTGTTGTATGCATGCACATCAGGCAGAAATGGCTTTGCCGAGTCATTTCTCTGATTATATATATACATATATATAATTGTATTGAAATAGTGAAGATTATCTTTTAATTGACTGTTTTGGGGTTAAAATATAATTACTTATGTATCTTCAGTATTATACTGGAGTCATCTGAAAAGCACAATGCAATAGATTCTAGTTATAGCATGATGGCTAATGACATTTGTAAATATAAATTTGCTTTTTTAATCAGCTTAAAACAATTATTAAAAAGCCATGGTTAACTATATTATTTATATATTTGGCGAGTGAAATGGCCCTCTCTTAAGTTGTAATGAAAGAGGTTTGTACTCCTTGCATAGACGTACCGTCGGTTGGTCAATATAAATTCAAAAAATGTATAGACATTTAGACCGTGCTTAAATGCATCCACTGATCAGAGGGGCTGGTAAAGATTGTTGCCGGTTTCTCGTGTGGTCCAAGAGGATTTGTTGTTGTTGTTGTTGTTGTTGTCGGGAGGAACATATGCAACAACAACAGCCTGATCACACTGTATTGGTCTTCCATTCAGTATGCTAATAATTCAGTGAGACAAAAGCCTCCTCTCCCTGTCTCGGCCATGTTTCACAACCAGCCATCCCATTGTGTTGCAGGGCATCTGTTTGTGCAGACCACACCTAAGTTGGCCATCCATAACGACCACATTACACGTTCACTTATACGTATAGAAAGAAGATGGGTGTCCGGGGGGGGGGGGGGGGGGGTACGAAAACCTTGGCAAGGAATCAGCTCACCACACGCTACCATACCAGTTATTGTCTGCTTAACTGTCTCTATAGGCTACACAACTAGTTAATGATCCTTTACTCTCTGGCTTTTAAAACCTGTATTGTGATTGGTGTACGATTTTAAATCGTAAAGGTCCTCTAAATATTTGTGGTCAACATGAGCACACTTGATGTCCCAATATACAGGTGTTACAATCCCAATATACAGAAATTACAATTCCAATATACAGAAGTTACAATCCCAATATACAGAAGTTACAATCCCAATATACAGAGTTACAATCCCAATATACAGAAGTTACGATCCCAATATACAGAAGTTACAATCCCAATATACAGAAGTTACAATCCCAATATGCAGAAGTTACAATCCCAATATGCAGAAGTTACAATCCTAATATACAGAAGTTACGATCCCAATATACAGAAGTTACAATCCCAATATACAGAAGTTACAATCCCAATATACAGAAGTTACCATCCCAATATACAGAAGTTACAATCCCAATATACAGAAGTTACAATCCCAATATACAGAAGTTACCATCCCAATATACAGAAGTTACCATCCCAATATACAGAAGTTACAATCCCAATATACAGAAGTTACCATCCCAATATACAGAAGTTACAATCCCAATATTGGAGTTACAATCCCAATATACAGAAGTTACAATCCCAATATACAGAAGTTACAATCCCAATATACAGAGTTACAATCCCAATATACAGAAGTTACAATCCCAATATACAGGAGTTACAATCCCAATATACAGAGTTACAATCCCAATATACAGAAGTTACAATCCCAATATACAGGAGTTACAATCCCAATATACAGAAGTTACAATCCTAATATACAGAAGTTACCATCCCAATATACAGAAGTTACCATCCCAATATACAGGAGTTACAATCCCAATATACAGACGTTACAATCCCAATATACAGGAGTTACAATCCCAATATACAGAGTTACAATCCCAATATACAGAAGTTACAATCCCAATATACAGAAGTTACAATCCCAATATACAGAAGTTACAATCCCAATATACAGGAGTTACAATCCCAATATACAGAAGTTACAATCCTAATATACAGAAGTTACCATCCCAATATACAGAAGTTACCATCCCAATATACAGGAGTTACAATCCCAATATACAGACGTTACAATCCCAATATACAGGAGTTACAATCCCAATATACAGAGTTACAATCCCAATATACAGAAGTTACAATCCCAATATACAGAAGTTACAATCCCAATATACAGAAGTTACAATCCCAATATACAGAAGTTACGATCCCAATATACAGAAGTTACCATCCCAATATACAGAAGTTACAATCCCAATATACAGGAGTTACAATCCCAATATACAGAAGTTACAATCCCAATATACAGAAGTTACAATCCCAATATACAGAAGGTACCATCCCAATATACAGGAGTTACAATCCCAATATACAGAGTTACAATCCCAATATACAGAAGTTACCATCCCAATATACAGAAGTTACAATCCCAATATACAGAAGTTACAATCCCAATATACAGAAGTTACAACAGAAGTTACTCAATAATCGACTAGTCCAGCCTTCATTATTAATAAAAACAATTTTTCTCATTGCTTGTGTGTACTTATGTATGTATGTTGTGTGTGTGTCGTGTCTATGTGGTGGATGTTATGTGTGTGTGTGTGTGTGTGCATGTGGCTATGTGGTGGGTGTAATGTGTGTGCGTATGTGTGCACACACTGCTCAGGGTTGGGTCCTGAGGCAGCTGATGCTTTGTGGAATCTGACAAGGAATAAAACCTACACCATGAAGGTACAACATGCATAAGGGAATGGAGTTCTGCTTTAGATTTGATTCCGGTGTAGAGCGCAAGTTCTGATTTGCTAAATAATTGACTTTGACGGTGTATGCATGCCCCAGGGCAGTAAGTCAGTGTCAAGCTAGAAAGGCTGAGACCATGATGAAACTAGGGCAAGACCAGGGCTAGGGATGGGACCATGATAGATCTTGGGCTAAGACCAGGGCTAGGGATGGACCATGATAAAGCTTGGGCTAAGACCAGGGCTAGGGATGGGACCATGATAAAGCTTGGGCTAAGACCAGGGCTAGGGATGGGACCATGATAAAGCTTGGGCTAAGACCAGGGTTAGGGATGGACCATGATAAAGCTAGGACTAAGATCAGGGCTAGGGATGGGACCATGATAAAGCTTGGACTAAGACCAGGGCTAGGGATGGGACCATGATAAAGCTTGGGCTAAGACCAGGGTTAGGGATGTACCATGATAAAGCTAGGGCTAAGATCAGGGCTAGGGATGGGACCATGATAAAGCTTGGGCTAAGACCAGGGTTAGGGATGGACCATGATAAAGCTTGGGCTAAGACCAGGGCTAGGGATGGGACCATGATAAAGCTTGGGCTAAGACCAGGGTTAGGGATGGACCATGATAAAGCTTGGGCTAAGACCAGGGTTAGGGATGGACCATGATAAAGCTTGGGCTAAGACCAGGGCTAGGGATGTGACCATGATAATAGGACTAAGACCAGGGTTAGGGATGGGACCATGATAAAGATAGGGCTAAGACCAGGGTTAGGGATGGACCATGATAAAGCTAGGGCTAAGACCAGGGCTAGGGATGGGAACATGATAAAGCTGGGGCTAAGACCAGGGCTACCATGATAAAGCTAGGGCTAAGACCAGGGCTAGGGATGGGACTATGATAAAGCTAGGGCTAAGACCAGGGTTAGGGATGGACCATGATAAAGCTAGGGCTAAGACCAGGGCTAGGGATGGGAACATGATAAAGCTTGGGCTAAGACCAGGGCTAGGGATGGGACCATGATAAAGCTAGGGCTAAGACCAGGGCTATGGATGGGACCATGATAAAGCTTGGGCTAAGACCAGGGCTAGGGATGGGACCATGATAAAGCTTGGGCTAAGACCAGGGCTAGGGATGGGACCATGATAAAGCTTGGGCTAAGACCAGGGATAGGGATGGAGCTATTAATAAAGCTAGTGTTGAGGCCTGGGCTAGGGATGGAGCTATTGATAAAGCTAAGGCTGAGGCCAGGGCTAGGGATGGAGCTATTGATAAAGCTAGTGTGTTGAGGCCTGGGCTAGGGATGGAGCTATTGATAAAGCTAAGGCTGAGGCCTGGGCTAGGGATGGAGCTATTGATAAAGCTTGGGCTAAGACCAGGGCTAGGGATGTGACCATGATAAAGCTAGGGCTAAGACCAGGGCTAGGGATGGGACCATGATAAAGCTTGGGCTAAGACCAGGGCTAGTGGGTATAGCTAAAGCTAAGACTAGGGCTAGGTCCATGGGGCTGTGGATATACTTATATAGCTACAACCAATCCTCTAGTAGGAACTGCCTCTCTGATTGTAACCGCATAGCTCAGGTCCCCAGTACCTATATGTTCTGGTTGTAACAGTTCCAATCTAACTCGGATAAATTGGAAGTTGAAGGGGTTGGGTCACTTTGCATGACATAGACAGTAAAAGACTAAGTTATGGAGTGAACTCTTCATGTGGATGGAGGATATGTACGTGGGCATGTGAGCTTCACATTCCTGACGATAGCAGGTATATCCACCTAAATAATGCCTGGTGACCATTACCAGACGGCTATGCTAGAGCTAGAAGGGTGAAATCTGTTTGCTGGCATACTGGCGAGGCTATCTAACCTTATTCTACTAGAATGACATTGCAGTTGCTGAACGACAAAGTCATCGCCATCAACTCAACAGTTAACAAAGAAATAGTTAGCAGCTGCAAGTGTTCTGTCTGAAGGCAGCAGGTGATAGAGGTTAAGATAACACGGAAGGACTCGTTACCTGCCACACTAGAACGTAGAAAACCGAGGTATGTACTAGCTGCAGTCTTTTGCCTAAATGCTCGAGAGTTGGAGAAACAAAGTATTCCGAGTTCTTTGTTTACTTCTTACTGTTGCTAGGTGACCGACAGTGCTTACTGGTGGAGCCTTCAAGTGATGGAGAAGACACTCATGACTGATTTGTCACATGACTTTAAAAGGAACCCAGCTTCACCCTTACCTCACGTCATTTTATCTAATTTTCAGCCCTAGGGATTATTGTCCTATATTTAACCTAGGGAGTATTGTCCTATATTTAACCTAGGGAGTATTGTTCTATATTTAACCGTGGAAGTATTGTTCTCTATTTAACCTAGGGATTATTGTTCTACATATATAACCTAGGGAGTATTGTTCGATATTTAACCCAGCGAGTATTGTTCTATATTTAACCTAGGGAGTATTGTTCTATATTTAACCTGGGGATTATTCTCCTATATTTAACCTGGGAATTATTGTCCTATATTTAACCTAGGGATTATTGTTCTATATATAACCTAGGGAGTATTGTTCGATATTTAACCCAGGGAGTATTGTTCTATATTTAACCTAGGCAGTATTGTTCTATATTTAACCTAGGGATTATTCTCCTACATTTAACCTAGGGAGTATTGTTCTATATTTAACCTAGTGATTATTGTTAACACCCAGGGAGTATTGTTCTATATTTAACCTAGGGAGTATTGTTCTATATTTAACCAATGGATTGCCAAATTTATTTGTGTTTTTTACAACAATTATTTATAGCTCTAATTTTGAATAGACTTTTCAAATACAAATATAATAGCTCTCAACGAACTCTCCGTTGACAACGGAATTACAATGACCTCAATAATCAACTTGAAATTTACTCTCTCGACGTTTCGACTACATACAGTAGATGCTCTAGCCTTCATCAGGAATACTGAGATGCTGCTTGGTATAAGAAGGAGCTCCGCTGAGGTTAGCAAGCAAAAGCTACACATCGCGCATCGCTGTCTGTCAACAATAGAACTTAGACAAGGAAATCCATCCAGGAGAACCTCATTTCTCACGATCGGAGGGATTCAGAGGAATTCCAGGTGAGCATTAGGTGCCTTAAGAAGAAGGGCTTCCAGAAACAGTGGTGGTAGAGACCAGCAATCATCAGCCATATCTCACTCATCCCCTCAGGCCAGAGTTTTTTTTATGACTTGTATATATATGACTAAAGTAGTCTGCTAGGGTTGTGCAGGTTTAAAATATCCGGTAGTTGGTTTTTTTTTGTAATTTTTGGTGATTAATGTCATAGTTATATCCTCATACATCATCAGTGTGTTAGTCATTGTAACACTGATCATAATACATATTTAATGTACACACACATATTACATCAACTCTGAAGATTCTGTTACCTGAAATTTTCATGGAATTTTGGTGTTGGTTTTCCAGGTTGCAAAGGTCACATCTTCTCAGTTTGTTGGTATGAAGCATCACTGTGTGGCTCTCCACGACAGCAAGGGTGTGGCTCTCCATGACAGCAGCAAGACTGGTGTGGCTCTCCATGACAGCAGCAAGACTGGTGGGACTCTCCATGACAGCAAGACTGGTGGGGCTCTCCACAGCAGCAAGACTGGTGTGGCTCTCCATGACAGCAGCAAGACTGGTGTGGCTCTCCATGACAGCAAGACTGGTGTGGCTCTCCATGACAACAAGACTGGTGGGGCTCTCCATGACAGCAAGACTGGTGGGGCTCTCCATGACAGCAACAAGACTGGTGTGGCTCTCCATGACAGCAGCAAGACTGGTGTGGCTCTCCATGACAGCAGCAAGACTGGTGGGGCTCTCCATGACAGCAGCAAGACTGGTGTGGCTCTCCATGACAGCAGCAAGACTGGTGGGGCTCTCCATGACAGCAGCAAGACTGGTGTGGCTCTCCATGACAGCAGCAAGACTGGTGTGGCTCTCCATGACAGCAGCAAGACTGGTGTGGCTCTCCATGACAGCAGCAAGACTGGTGTGGCTCTCCATGACAGCAGCAAGACTGGTGGGGCTCTCCATGACAGCAGCAAGACTGGTGGGGCTCTCCATGACAGCAAGACTGGTGTGGCTCTCCATGACAGCAGCAAGACTGGTGTGGCTCTCCATGACAGCAGCAAGACTGGTGGGGCTCTCCATGACAGCAGCAAGACTGGTGTGGCTCTCCATGACAGCAGCAAGACTGGTGGGGCTCTCCATGACAGCAGCAAGACTGGTGTGGCTCTCCATGACAGCAGCAAGACTGGTGGGGCTCTCCATGACAGCAGCAAGACTGGTGGGGCTCTCCATGACAGCAGCAAGACTGGTGTGGCTCTCCATGACAGCAGCAAGACTGGTGGGGCTCTCCATGACAGCAGCAAGACTGGTGGGGCTCTCCATGACAGCAGCAAGACTGGTGTGGCTCTCCATGACAGCAGCAAGACTGGTGTGGACATCACAAGTGGTCCAGATAAGGTCAGCACCCAGACTGAGTGGAGCCTGTAATGTTTAGTAATCAGGACAGTGAAGGTGTATATACTTGTTAATGATGTTAGTAAAAACTTAATTCTGCTGATTGCTAATTGGAAGTGCCTGCTAATCCATCTTCATGACTAGATCAATTTTCCTTGAGGCTGTGGTGGAGGCCTTATCCCCAGCCTCTCCCCTTTCCTTCATTCCTTACCTAGTTTGATAGAAACAACATATTTAAAGGAAGCAGGTACCGACTGGACAAAAGCACCAAAACTCAGAAGTTACACTGCTACACACTCCTTGCATTGCCTTTAGGCGATGTCGCCATGGAGATGACCATAGAGCTGGAAAGAGATGTGACTTCACAGATGGCAGTGACGCATGCTAAGTCAGCAAGCACAGGAGAACATTAATGCTTGGAAACTCTGACGCTCCGTCAACACAGAATATGTATTGTCACTTAGGGCTAGGTAGGCACTGGGACTGCATGTACGTCTAAAGCTATAGGGCTATCACTGGAAACCAGTCTAAGGCTAGGGCTAGGGTATAGGCAGGACTAGAGCTACATATAGTGCCAGCTGTAGCTCTTGCCTAAAGGTTGACTCATAGTATGCTGGTTACAGCAGCGCGATGCAATGCGATGCAACATATTGTTAGACCTGCCTTTAAGCCATCATCCTCCACGATCCTTTCATAGATTACAACCAGAATAATGAGACTGAATGGTAGAATTTCTAAGGAAGTTTTGATGCAGTGTCAGAATTTCCTGCACCTCCACCTGTTGCTGTAGCTTAATGTGTGTGCAGTAGCAGTTGTTAAAATTGTTAATTGCGACCGCAACGTGTGTGTGAGGTGACAAGACTGAGTTGTTCCGTAGGAGGAGGCTGGTGAGGAAGAAGGGAACCCAGGTGGTGGTCCGGACACTCTCTCGGAGGAACCGGCAACTGGGAAAGTTGACCCGAGTTGTGTAAGCGGAGAGTTCATGCTAGTTATGACAACCTTGAGCCACATAATTATTCTGTGCCCGGCAAATGAGAGGCCTACATGATGACCCACGCCGTTGAAGTTTATAAGTTTATAAAAGTGGTTTTAATAGATTCTCGTTTTGTGAGTATGTTTCTAATGCATGAAATTTTGCCCATGACACTCTGTACCGTGAGCATGTGCAGACTTTGAACTTCCTTGGATATCGTATATTTTTTCTTGGCCCTCCCATAATCTCATACTGGACAGTCAGACAAGCAGCTGACACACCAACCCAGCAGCTAGAAGCTGGACAGCAAGCCAGCAGCTGTCAGATGAGAAGCTAGCCGGCAAACCAGCTGGACACGAGACCAGCAGCTTGTCAGATGAGAAGCCGGACTTGCGAACCAGCAGCCAGTGGAATTTTGGAGACAGTTGCAGACACTTAGCTTTTTTATTTTGAGAAACTAAGCCCGCACACCTCTGTCCTCCTGCCGTATGGAGAGCCAGCCCTTCTAGCAACTAGTGAGCATAATGCCTTCAATATTAGACTGTTCTTTTGGGGAGAAGACATGTTTATAAACCCTTGAAGACCACACACTCTCTTGTGGCACATTCACACTCGTGTGGCACATTCACTCTCTTGTGAGGCACATTCACTCTCTTGTGTGGCACATTCACTCTCTTGTGTGGCACATTCACTCTCTTGTGAGGCACATTCACTCTCTTGTGTGGCACATTCACTCTCTTGTGTGGCACATTCACTCTCTTGTGTGGCACATTCACTCTCTTGTGTGGCACATTCACTCTCTTGTGTGGCACATTCACTCTCTTGTGTGGCACATTCACTCTCTTGTGTGGCACATTCACTCTCTTGTGTGGCACATTCACTCTCTTGTGAGGCACATTCACTCTCTTGTGTGGCACATTCACTCTCTTGTGTGGCACATTCACTCTCTTGTGTGGCACATTCACTCTCTTGTGAGGCACATTCACTCTCTTGTGTGGCACATTCACTCTCTTGTGTGGCACATTCACTCTCTTGTGTGGCACATTTACTCTCTTGTGTGGCACATTCACTCTCTTGTGTGGCACATTCACTCTCTTGTGTGGCACATTCACTCTCTTGTGTGGCACATTCACTCTCTTGTGTGGCACATTCACTCTCTTGTGAGGCACATTCACTCTCTTGTGAGGCACATTCACTCTCTTGTGTGGCACATTCACTCTCTTGTGAGGCACATTCACTCTCTTGTGTGGCACATTCACTCTCTTGTGTGGCACATTCACTCTCTTGTGAGGCACATTCGCTCTCTTGTGTGGCACATTCGCTCTCTTGTGTGGCACATTCACTCTTGTGAGGCACATTCACTCTCTTGTGAGGCACATTCACTCTCTTGTGGGGCACATTCACTCTCTTGTGGGGCACATTCACTCTCTTGTGTGGCACATTCACTCTCTTGTGTGGCACATTCACTCTCTTGTGAGGCACATTCACTCTCTTGTGAGGCACATTCACTCTCTTGTGTGGCACATTCACTCTCTTGTGAGGCACATTCACTCTCTTGTGAGGCACATTCACTCTCTTGTGTGGCACATTCACTCTTGTGAGGCACATTCACTCTCTTGTGAGGCACATTCACTCTCTTGTGGGGCACATTCACTCTCTTGTGAGGCACATTCACTCTCTTGTGAGGCACATTCACTCTCTTGTGAGGCACATTCACTCTCTTGTGAGGCACATTCACTCTCTTGTGTGGCACATTCACTCTCTTGTGTGGCACATTCACTCTCTTGTGTGGCACATTCACTCTCTTGTGTGGCACATTCACTCTCTTGTGAGGCACATTCACTCTCTTGTGTGGCACATTCACTCTCTTGTGGGGCACATTCACTCTCTTGTGAGGCACATTCACTCTCTTGTGAGGCACATTCACTCTCTTGTGTGGCACATTCACTCTCTTGTGTGGCACATTCACTCTCTTGTGTGGCACATTCACTCTCTTGTGTGGCACATTCACTCTCTTGTGGGGCACATTCACTCTCTTGTGGGGCACATTCACTCTCTTGTGTGGCACATTCACTCTCTTGTGTGGCACACATTCACTCTCTTGTGTGGCACAATCACTCTCTTGTGTGGCACATTCACTCTCTTGTGTGGCACATTCACTCTCTTGTGTGGCACATTCACTCTCTTGTGAGGCACATTCACTCTCTTGTGGGGCACATTCACTCTCTTGTGTGGCACATTCACTCTCTTGTGTGGCACACATTCACTCTCTTGTGTGGCACAATCACTCTCTTGTGTGGCACATTCACTCTCTTGTGAGGCACATTCACTCTCTTGTGTGGCACATTCACTCTCTTGTGTGGCACATTCACTCTCTTGTGTGGCACATTCACTCTCTTGTGTGGCACATTCACTCTCTTGTGAGGCACATTCACTCTTGTGAGGCACATTCACTCTCTTGTGTGGCACATTCACTCTCTTGTGAGGCACATTCACTCTCTTGTGTGGCACATTCACTCTCTTGTGTGGCACATTCACTCTCTTGTGGGGCACATTCACTCTCTTGTGTGGCACATTCACTCTCTTGTGAGGCACATTCACTCTCTTGTGTGGCACATTCACTCTCTTGTGAGGCACATTCACTCTCTTGTGAGGCACATTCACTCTCTTGTGTGGCACATTCACTCTCTTGTGGGGCACATTCACTCTCTTGTGTGGCACATTCACTCTCTTGTGAGGCACATTCACTCTCTTGTGTGGCACATTCACTCTCTTGTGTGGCACATTCACTCTCTTGTGTGGCACATTCACTCTCTTGTGAGGCACATTCACTCTTGTGAGGCACATTCACTCTCCTGTGTGGCACATTCACTCTCTTGTGAGGCACATTCACTCTCTTGTGTGGCACATTCACTCTCTTGTGTGGCACATTCACTCTCTTGTGTGGCACATTCACTCTCTTGTGTGGCACATTCACTCTCTTGTGTGGATATTCACTCTCTTGTGTGGCACATTCACTCTCTTGTGAGGCACATTCACTCTCTTGTGTGGCACATTCACTCTCTTGTGTGGCACATTCACTCTCTTGTGTGGCACATTCACTCTCTTGTGTGGCACAATCACTCTCTTGTGTGGCACATTCACTCTCTTGTGTGGCACATTCACTCTCTTGTGTGGCACATTCACTCTCTTGTGTGGCACATTCACTCTCTTGTGTGGCACATTCACTCTCTTGTGAGGCACATTCACTCTCTTGTGTGGCACATTCACTCTCTTGTGTGGCACATTCACTCTTGTGAGGCACATTCACTCTCTTGTGTGGCACATTCACTCTCTTGTGTGGCACATTCACTCTCTTGTGTGGCACATTCACTCTCGTGAGGCACATTCACTCTCTTGTGTGGCACATTCACTCTCTTGTGGGGCACATTCACTCTCTTGTGTGGCACATTCACTCTCTTGTGAGGCACATTCACTCTTGTGAGGCACATTCACTCTCTTGTGTGGCACATTCACTCTCTTGTGTGGCACATTCACTCTCTTGTGTGGCACATTCACTCTCTTGTGAGGCACATTCACTCTTGTGAGGCACATTCACTCTCTTGTGTGGCACATTCACTCTCTTGTGAGGCACATTCACTCTCTTGTGAGGCACATTCACTCTCTTGTGTGGCACATTCACTCTCTTGTGAGGCACATTCACTCTCTTGTGTGGCACATTCACTCTCTTGTGTGGCACATTCACTCTCTTGTGTGGCACATTCACTCTCTTGTGAGGCACATTCACTCTCTTGTGAGGCACATTCACTCTTGTGAGGCACATTCACTCTCTTGTGTGGCACATTCACTCTCTTGTGTGGGGCACATTCACTCTCTTGTGTGGCACATTCACTCTCTTGTGAGGCACATTCACTCTCTTGTGAGGCACATTCACTCTCTTGTGGGGCACATTCACTCTCTTGTGTGGCACATTCACTCTCTTGTGTGGCACATTCACTCTCTTGTGTGGCACATTCACTCTCTTGTGAGGCACATTCACTCTCTTGTGAGGCACATTCACTCTCTTGTGAGGCACATTCACTCTCTTGTGTGGCACATTCACTCTCTTGTGAGGCACATTCACTCTCTTGTGGGGCACATTCACTCTCTTGTGTGGCACATTCACTCTCTTGTGTGGCACATTTACTCTCTTGTGTGGCACATTCACTCTCTTGTGAGGCACATTCACTCTCTTGTGGGGCACATTCACTCTCTTGTGTGGGGCACATTCACTCTCTTGTGTGGCACATTCACTCTCTTGTGAGGCACATTCACTCTCTTGTGAGGCACATTCACTCTCTTGTGAGGCACATTCACTCTCTTGTGAGGCACATTCACTCTCTTGTGTGGCACATTCACTCTCTTGTGAGGCACATTCACTCTCTTGTGTGGCACATTCACTCTCTTGTGTGGCACATTTACTCTCTTGTGAGGCACATTCACTCTCTTGTGTGGCACATTCACTCTCTTGTGTGGCACATTTACTCTCTTGTGTGGCACATTCACTCTCTTGTGTGGCACATTCACTCTCTTGTGTGGCACATTCACTCTCTTGTGTGGCACATTCACTCTCTTGTGAGGCACATTCACTCTTGTGAGGCACATTCACTCTCTTGTGTGGCACATTCACTCTCTTGTGAGGCACATTCACTCTCTTGTGTGGCACATTCACTCTCTTGTGTGGCACATTCACTCTCTTGTGAGGCACATTCACTCTCTTGTGTGGCACATTCGCTCTCTTTGTGTGGCACATTCACTCTCTTGTGTGGCACATTCACTCTTGTGAGGCACATTCACTCTCTTGTGAGGCACATTCACTCTCTTGTGGGGCACATTCACTCTCTTGTGGGGCACATTCACTCTCTTGTGTGGCACATTCACTCTCTTGTGTGGCACATTCACTCTCTTGTGAGGCACATTCACTCTCTTGTGTGGCACATTCACTCTCTTGTGAGGCACATTCACTCTCTTGTGAGGCACATTCACTCTCTTGTGTGGCACATTCACTCTTGTGAGGCACATTCACTCTCTTGTGAGGCACATTCACTCTCTTGTGGGGCACATTCACTCTCTTGTGGGGCACATTCACTCTCTTGTGAGGCACATTCACTCTCTTGTGAGGCACATTCACTCTCTTGTGAGGCACATTCACTCTCTTGTGTGGCACATTCACTCTCTTGTGTGGCACATTCACTCTCTTGTGTGGCACATTCACTCTCTTGTGTGGCACATTCACTCTCTTGTGAGGCACATTCACTCTCTTGTGTGGCACATTCACTCTCTTGTGGGGCACATTCACTCTCTTGTGAGGCACATTCACTCTCTTGTGAGGCACATTCACTCTCTTGTGTGGCACATTCACTCTCTTGTGTGGCACATTCACTCTCTTGTGTGGCACATTCACTCTCTTGTGTGGCACATTCACTCTCTTGTGAGGCACATTCACTCTCTTGTGGGGCACATTCACTCTTGTGTGGCACATTCACTCTCTTGTGTGGCACACATTCACTCTCTTGTGTGGCACAATCACTCTCTTGTGTGGCACATTCACTCTCTTGTGTGGCACATTCACTCTCTTGTGTGGCACATTCACTCTCTTGTGAGGCACATTCACTCTCTTGTGGGGCACATTCACTCTCTTGTGTGGCACATTCACTCTCTTGTGTGGCACACATTCACTCTCTTGTGTGGCACAATCACTCTCTTGTGTGGCACATTCACTCTCTTGTGTGGCACATTCACTCTCTTGTGTGGCACATTCACTCTCTTGTGTGGCACATTCACTCTTGTGTGGCACATTCACTCTCTTGTGTGGCACATTCACTCTTGTGTGGCACATTCACTCTCTTGTGTGGCACATTCACTCTCTTGTGAGGCACATTCACTCTCTTGTGTGGCACATTCACTCTCTTGTGTGGCACATTCACTCTCTTGTGTGGCACATTCACTCTCTTGTGTGGCACATTCACTCTCTTGTGAGGCACATTCACTCTCTTGTGAGGCACATTCACTCTCTTGTGAGGCACATTCACTCTCTTGTGAGGCACATTCACTCTCTTGTGAGGCACATTCACTCTCTTGTGTGGCACATTCACTCTCTTGTGTGGCACATTCACTCTTGTGTGGCACATTCACTCTCTTGTGTGGCACATTCACTCTCTTGTGAGGCACATTCACTCTTGTGAGGCACATTCACTCTCTTGTGTGGCACATTCACTCTCTTGTGAGGCACATTCACTCTCTTGTGTGGCACATTCACTCTCTTGTGTGGCACATTCACTCTCTTGTGGGGCACATTCACTCTCTTGTGTGGCACATTCACTCTCTTGTGAGGCACATTCACTCTCTTGTGTGGCACATTCACTCTCTTGTGAGGCACATTCACTCTCTTGTGAGGCACATTCACTCTCTTGTGTGGCACATTCACTCTCTTGTGGGGCACATTCACTCTCTTGTGTGGCACATTCACTCTCTTGTGAGGCACATTCACTCTTGTGAGGCACATTCACTCTCTTGTGTGGCACATTCACTCTCTTGTGTGGCACATTCACTCTCTTGTGTGGCACATTCACTCTCTTGTGAGGCACATTCACTCTTGTGAGGCACATTCACTCTCCTGTGTGGCACATTCACTCTCTTGTGAGGCACATTCACTCTCTTGTGTGGCACATTCACTCTCTTGTGTGGCACATTCACTCTCTTGTGAGGCACATTCACTCTCTTGTGTGGCACATTCACTCTCTTGTGTGGCACATTCACTCTCTTGTGTGGCACATTCACTCTCTTGTGTGGCACATTCACTCTCTTGTGAGGCACATTCACTCTCTTGTGTGGCACATTCACTCTCTTGTGTGGCACATTCACTCTTGTGAGGCACATTCACTCTCTTGTGTGGCACATTCACTCTCTTGTGTGGCACATTCACTCTCTTGTGTGGCACATTCACTCTCGTGAGGCACATTCACTCTCTTGTGTGGCACATTCACTCTCTTGTGGGGCACATTCACTCTCTTGTGTGGCACATTCACTCTCTTGTGAGGCACATTCACTCTTGTGAGGCACATTCACTCTCTTGTGTGGCACATTCACTCTCTTGTGTGGCACATTCACTCTCTTGTGAGGCACATTCACTCTTGTGAGGCACATTCACTCTCTTGTGTGGCACATTCACTCTCTTGTGAGGCACATTCACTCTCTTGTGTGGCACATTCACTCTCTTGTGTGGCACATTCACTCTCTTGTGAGGCACATTCACTCTCTTGTGTGGCACATTCACTCTCTTGTGTGGCACATTCACTCTCTTGTGTGGCACATTCACTCTCTTGTGAGGCACATTCACTCTCTTGTGAGGCACATTCACTCTTGTGAGGCCCATTCACTCTCTTGTGTGGCACATTCACTCTCTTGTGTGGGGCACATTCACTCTCTTGTGTGGCACATTCACTCTCTTGTGAGGCACATTCACTCTCTTGTGAGGCACATTCACTCTCTTGTGAGGCACATTCACTCTCTTGTGAGGCACATTCACTCTCTTGTGTGGGGCACATTCACTCTCTTGTGTGGCACATTCACTCTCTTGTGAGGCACATTCACTCTCTTGTGAGGCACATTCACTCTCTTGTGAGGCACATTCACTCTCTTGTGAGGCACATTCACTCTCTTGTGTGGCACATTCACTCTCTTGTGAGGCACATTCACTCTCTTGTGTGGCACATTCACTCTCTTGTGTGGCACATTCACTCTCTTGTGTGGCACATTCACTCTCTTGTGTGGCACATTTACTCTCTTGTGAGGCACATTCACTCTTGTGAGGCACATTCACTCTCTTGTGTGGCACATTCACTCTCTTGTGTGGACATTCACTCTCTTGTGCGACACATTCAATCTCTTGTGAGGCATATTCACTCTCTTGTGAGGCACATTCACTCTTGTGAGGCACATTCACTCTCTTGTGAGGCACATTCACTCTCTTGTGTGGCACATTCACTCTCTTGTGAGGCACATTCACTCTCTTGTGTGGCACATTCACTCTCTTGTGAGGCACATTCACTCTCTTGTGTGGCACATTCACTCTCTTGTGTGGCACATTCACTCTCTTGTGAGGCACATTCACTCTCTTGTGTGGCACATTCACTCTCTTGTGCGACACATTCACTCTCTTGTGTGGCACATTCACTCTCTTGTGAGGCACATTCACTCTCTTGTGTGGCACATTCACTCTCTTGTGCGACACATTCAATCTCTTGTGTGGCACATTCACTCTCTTGTGTGGCACATTCACTCTCTTGTGAGGCACATTCACTCTCTTGTGAGGCACATTCACTCTCTTGTGTGGCACATTCACTCTCTTGTGAGGCACATTCACTCTCTTGTGTGGCACATTCACTCTCTTGTGAGGCACATTCACTCTCTTGTGAGGCACATTCACTCTCTTGTGGGGCACATTCACTCTCTTGTGTGGCACATTCACTCTCTTGTGTGGCACATTCACTCTCTTGTGTGGCACATTCACTCTCTTGTGACGCACATTCACTCTCTTGTGTGGCACATTCACTCTCTTGTGTAGCACATTCACTCTCTTGTGTGGCACATTCACTCTTGTGAGGCACATTCACTCTCTTGTGTGGCACATTCACTCTCTTGTGTGGCACATTCACTCTCTTGTGTGGCACATTCACTCTCTTGTGTGGCACATTCACTCTCTTGTGTGGCACATTCACTCTCTTGTGTGGCACATTCACTCTCTTGTGTGGCACATTCACTCTCTTGTGTGGCACATTCACTCTCTTGTGTGGCACATTCACTCTCTTGTGAGGCACATTCACTCTCTTGTGAGGCACATTCACTCTCTTGTGTGGCACATTCACTCTCTTGTGTGGCACATTCACTCTCTTGTGAGGCACATTCACTCTCTTGTGTGGCACATTCACTCTCTTGTGAGGCACATTCACTCTTGTGAGGCACATTCACTCTCTTGTGTGGCACATTCACTCTCTTGTGTGGCACATTCACTCTCTTGTGTGGCACATTCACTCTCTTGTGTGGCACAATCACTCTCTTGTGTGGCACATTCACTCTTGTGTGGCACATTCACTCTCTTGTGAGGCACATTCACTCTCTTGTGAGGCACATTCACTCTCTTGTGAGGCACATTCACTCTCTTGTGGGGCACATTCACTCTCTTGTGTGGCACATTCACTCTCTTGTGTGGGGCACATTCGCTCTCTTGTGTGGCACATTCACTCTCTTGTGTGGCACATTCACTCTCTTGTGTGGCACATTCACTCTCTTGTGTGGCACATTCACTCTCTTGTGAGGCACATTCACTCTCTTGTGTGGCACATTCACTCTCTTGTGTGGCACATTCACTCTCTTGTGAGGCACATTCACTCTCTTGTGTGGCACATTCACTCTCTTGTGTGGCACATTCGCTCTCTTGTGTGACACATTCGCTCTCTTGTGGGGCACATTCACTCTCTTGTGTGGCACATTCACTCTCTTGTGTGGCACATTCACTCTCTTGTGTGGCACATTCACTCTCCTGTGTGGCACATTCACTCTCTTGTGAGGCACATTCACTCTCTTGTGTGGCACATTCACTCTCTTGTGGGGCACATTCACTCTCTTGTGTGGCACATTCACTCTCTTGTGAGGCACATTCACTCTCTTGTGTGGCACATTCACTCTCTTGTGTGGCACATTCACTCTCTTGTGAAGCACATTCACTCTCTTGTGAGGCACATTCACTCTCTTGTGTGGCACATTCACTCTCTTGTGTGGCACATTCACTCTCTTGTGAGGCACATTCACTCTCTTGTGTGGCACATTCACTCTCTTGTGAAGCACATTCACTCTCTTGTGTGGCACATTCACTCTCTTGTGTGGCACATTCACTCTCTTGTGTGGCACATTCACTCTCTTGTGTGGCACATTCACTCTCTTGTGGGGCACATTCACTCTCTTGTGTGGCACATTCACTCTCTTGTGAGGCACATTCACTCTCTTGTGAGGCACATTCACTCTCTTGTGGGGCACATTCACTCTCTTGTGAGGCACATTCACTCTCTTGTGTGGCACATTCACTCTCTTGTGTGGCACATTCGCTCTCTTGTGTGGCACATTCGCTCTCTTGTGTGGCACATTCACTCTCTTGTGTGGCACATTCATTGCGTCGTATTCTTGATTAGGTTCCCAGAGCACCTTCACTCAGTTCTTTGGTGGCTCTCGCCTCATCATCGGCTGACAGCACTGAGAGGATGGATTGCTTGGATAAGATGCAGTACATGATCATTGAAGGCTACAGGTATACACAACCTGTTTACTACCTGTGGCATGTGCAATGTGTGGGCATGCACGTATGTGTGGGTGTGTTAGTTGGTGTGCACGTATGTGTGGGTGTGTTAGTTAGTGTGCAAATGTGTGGGTGTGTTAGTGTGCACATGTGTGGGTGTGTTAGTTAGTGTGCACATGTGTGTGGGTGTGTTAGTTAGTGTGCACATGTGTGTGGGTGTGTTAGTTAGTGTGCACGTATGTGTGGGTGTGTTAGTTAGTGTGTACATGTGTGGGTGTGTTAGTGTGCACATGTGTGTGGGTGTGTTAGTTAGTGTGCACATATGTGTGGTGTGTGTTAGTTAGTGTGCACATGTGTGTGGGTGTGTTAGTTAGTGTGCACACATGTGTGTGGGTGTTAATGTGCATGTATGTGTGGGGTATTATTGTGCATGTGCATGTGGGGGTGTTAGTGTGCATGTATGTGTGGGGGTGTTAGTGTGCACATGTGTTGGTGTATGTTAGTGCACACATGGGTGTTGGGGAACACCTTGACTCCTAGTGCCATATATGGTTTATGATATTTTGTTCTGTTTTGATTTTCTTTGAGAGCGATATCGCCTCTGAAGTTAACCAAGAAGATATGTTTCCTGAAGTTAACCAAGAAGATATGTCTCCTGAAGTTAACCAAGAAGATATTTCTCCATAAGTTAACCAAGAAGATATGTCTCCTGAAGTTAACCAAGAAGATGTGTCTCCTGAAGTTAACCAAGAAGATGTGTCTCCTGAAGTTAACCAAGAAGATATGTCTCCTGAAGTTAACCAAGAAGATGTGTCTCCTGAAGTTAACCAAGAAGATGTGTCTCCTGAAGTTAACCAAGAAGATATGTCTCCTGAAGTTAACCAGAAGATATGTCTCCTGAAGTTAACCAAGAAGATATGTCTCCTGAAGTTAACCAAGAAGATGTCTCCTGAAGTTAACCAAGAAGCTATGTCTCCTGAAGTTAACCAAGAAGGTATGTCTCCTGAAGTTAACCAAGAAGATATGTCTCCTGAAGTTAACCAAGAAGATGTGTCTCCTGAAGTTAACCAAGAAGATGTGTCTCCTGAAGTTAACCAAGAAGATATGTCTCCTGAAGTTAACCAAGAAGATATGTCTCCTGAAGTTAACCAAGAAGCTATGTCTCCTGAAGTTAACCAAGAAGGTATGTCTCCTGAAGTTAACCAAGAAGATATGTCTCCTGAAGTTAACCAAGAAGATATGCCTCCTGAAGTTAACCAAGAAGGTATGTCTCCTGAAGTTAACCAAGAAGATATGTCTCCTGAAGTTAACCAAGAAGATGTGTCTCCTGAAGTTAACCAAGAAGATATGTCTCCTGTAGTTAACCAAGAAGATATGTCTCCTGAAGTTAACCAAGAAGATGTGTCTCCTGAAGTTAACCAAGAAGATGTGTCTCCTGAAGTTAACCAAGAAGATGTGTTTCCTGAAGTTAACCAAGAAGATGTGTCTCCTGAAGTTAACCAAGAAGATATGTCTCCTGAAGTTAACCAAGAAGATATGTCTCCTGAAGTTAACCAAGAAGATATGTCTCCTGAAGTTAACCAAGAAGATATGCCTCCTAAAGTTAACCAAGATGTCTCCTGAAGTTAACCAAGAAGCTATGTCTCCTGAAGTTAACCAAGAAGATATGTCTCCTGAAGTTAACCAAGAAGATATGTCTCCTGAAGTTAACCAAGAAGATATGTCTCCTGAAGTTAACCAAGAAGATGTGTCTCCTGAAGTTAACCAAGAAGATGTGTCTCCTGAAGTTAACCAAGAAGATATGTCTCCTGAAGTTAACCAAGAAGATATGTCTCCTGAAGTTAACCAAGAAGCTATGTCTCCTGAAGTTAACCAAGAAGCTATGTCTCCTGAAGTTAACCAAGAAGGTATGTCTCCTGAAGTTAACCAAGAAGATATGTCTCCTGAAGTTAACCAAGAAGATATGCCTCCTGAAGTTAACCAAGAAGGTATGTCTCCTGAAGTTGACCAAGAAGATATGTCTCCTGAAGTTAACCAAGAAGATGTGTCTCCTGAAGTTAACCAAGAAGATATGTCTCCTGAAGTTAACCAAGAAGATATGTCACCTGTAGTTAACCAAGAAGATATGTCTCCTGTAGTTAACCAAGAAGATATGTCTCCCGGAGAAGGCTTTTTACCATGACAAAATATGGTAGATCTAGGTGTGTCTAGTTTTCTTAGATCTCCCCATGCTGACACTGTCAGATTGGCAGTTGCTAAGGTGCACTGGACATGGTTCAAGTACAAAAATGGACTTGTTCTCCTAGACATCTGCTGTAGCCATCAGGTCACTCACAGGCTGAAGCAGTGACCTAGAGGCTGCAGTAGCCATCAGGTCGCTCACAGGCTGAAGCAGTGGCCTAGAGGAGGTTGCTGTGACCATCAAATCACTCACACTTATATGCTCTGAATCAACTCAGACCACCTCTCATTGCACATTGAATTTAGTGTGGACTCAACTAATGTGCATTTGACAGGACGAGTCCATATGTTAACAGTTGAAATTAGTACCAGGGGGAAGTCTAAAGGAGGAAGTCTAAAATGTGAGTAGTGGTCATGCCTTTTGTTGAAAATCAATTTCCTAAAATTGATTTTCTACCCTGTTGCTTGACCACTGTTTAGATTTTAGCGCCTAATGAAAACACTCATTTACTAGAGTGGGCTTCCTCTAGCCATTGGTACTATAGCTGCAGACATGGGCATGCTGGTTTTGAGGACCCTAACTTTGACTGTCTGTACCTTGGGTATAGTTATACCTATGCAACAGTTTTTAGAATCATAACAGAGAGAGCCATCTTTTGAGCTATATATCCAGTACATGGAATGAAGTGTGCATAATTTATGGAGCTCCAAAGTCATAACCACAGTTTGCTTAGTAAAAATGTGGACCCCCCCCTCCCCCCCCCCCCCCCGGGTGTCCCATTGAGACTGATGCTCAGATTTCTCAATTACCTAGGCAGTCTAACAGTTAATTATTAAGTGCAAGTTTATTAACGAGGTATGTTGTGTGTTCATTTGCTTATTAGCTACTCATTGAGTGCTTCAGAACTGACCTCATTGGTTGAGATGCTGCCGAGTCTGAGAGGTACTCCAAGCACTCTCCTCTCACTCCTGCGAGTGCTGTGTGGATTAACTTTGCTGATGAGGTATGCCCTTCCATTCCATTCTAAATAAGATAGTTTCTATTTTGGGAAGCATGAACGAGGTTGGGTGATAATTCTCAGCTGACATTGGAAAAAATCAGCTCTCTGTTTTTGGTGCCAACAGCTCACCCCAAATACTCCGGTCTTCATCAGGACAATGAGAAGCATTTCGGTTAGAATGTTAACACTAAAAATTAACACTAAAAAAATAAAAAATAAAAATAAAAATTAAAGCTTTAAAGCTTAGTTGTGGGGTTGTTGCTATTTTTGGAAACATAAACATATACTAGGCTGTTGTTACAAGTTGTTGCTATTTTTGGAAACAACAAACTAGGCTGTTAGTTGTTGCAATTTTTGGAAACACAAACCCAACAGTTACGTGTCTATTTTTGGAAACACAAACCCAACTGTTGTGTGTATTTTTGGAAACACGAGCCAGTTTTCTGTCTTTGGAAAAGTAGACCTGGTTGATTAGGTTAACACTAAAAATTAACACTAAAAATAAAAATAATAAAAATAAAAATTAAAGCTTTAAAGCTTAGTTGTGGGGTTGTTGCTATTTTTGGAAACATAAACATATACTAGGCTGTTGTTACAAGTTGTTGCTATTTTTGGAAACAACAAACTAGGCTGTTAGTTGTTGCAATTTTTGGAAACACAAACCCAACAGTTACATGTCTATTTTTGGAAACACAAACCCAACTGTTGTGTGTATTTTTGGAAACACGAGCCAGTTTTCTGTCTTTGGAAAAGTAGACCTGGTTGATTAGGTACTTGCCAAGGAGCACTGGGACTTCCAATCTTGATGGATTGTGCAAGCATAATTATGGGGGGAATATGTAGATGCTTCTAAGCATCAGAGACTTTCTTGACCAAATAAGCACAACTTCAGCTTGCACTAGCTTCCTGCATAGTTTCACCTTGTTTCCTACGACAAAATCTAGAACTTACAACTTTCTGTTGCACAACAGAACAGCTCCAGGAGATCATCAAGGATCCAAGAATCACGGATGAAAGACAGACTCATGTGTATAGTGTGGGATTAGATTAGTGTAATGGACAGGCAATTATCTGTCGGTTGAGCATAATTGAGAAAAATGGCTCGTTGAAAAGGAAGAGGGTGAAAATAGGAGAGCTAGGGGCATAACTTACACTCATGTGTGTACTAACCAGACATACACTCATGTGTATGTCTGGTAACTTAGGAGTGATTGTGGTCCACATGGTACGGTTACTGCTGTAGATACTAGAAAATGTTAATCAGTGTGGTTATGTATACTCTAATAAGTGCACAGCTTTCTGCTGGGTTGAAAGTGCAGCACTCTGATGCCATAGTGATAATTATGTTTATTATTCATTTATACTTTTTAAGGCTGCAGTTGAGCCCCCAGGATGTGAGAAGTATAATGGAGTGCTTGAAGGTTAGAGTTGTTGTTGTTGTTGTTGTTGTTGTTGCTGCTGTAGCACAAGCACTGGTAATAATTGCCTCAAACTGATCATGCATGGAGCAGAGTCAAGCTTCCATTGGCAAGCACGTCCCTATCTTTGTCGAACAACACTTCTTGTACTAAATCCAGTCACGGGAGAAAGCTCATCTCTTTTATTCCAGCGTAATGCAGTGTCAGTGTGAGTGATTTTCTTAACCCTTCTAGCACTGCATCACTAAGCAAAGTAAGGTAAGGTAATAGAGTTGTCTAGGTAATTGAGTCATCTATTGGTGTGACCCCTAGTTTAAACTGGGAGGGCAAAAGCTTGAAGAAAGACAAGTATCTCGACTAAAACTCAGTCTGGTAGCTTCTTGTATCCTAAATGTGGTTTCAGCCCATTTTGGCTCCAAAAACACTTCCAGCACCTATGAATCATTGGTTCAAGTAGGAAACAGACTTTCTCCCCCACCCCCCTCCAAAACCTCCAAAAAAACACCCATGTAATTTGTCTTCAAGATCTTGTATCTCTATCTATCTATGTCTGTATGTATCCCACGCACAACTTGTGCACAGTAGGTCTTTACTGCCGGAAAACTCCATATTTGATCTGTTTCTTGGTAAAGGTCATCAATACTCTTGTGTGTCAGTATTGATAATACATTTTCACTGGATTTCCAAGCATAAAAGAGATCATCGACCATCTAGCTAGCTCATGTGATGCATTGATAGCAGTGCTGGGAAGTCTTTATAGAATTTAGCAGCCCTCATGCTGCCTAGGGAGTCAATCCATACAGTAGGCTACATAGGTCTAGATAAAATTCAAGTGCTCTAATTATAGGCAACAGGGTTTCATTTAGAAAATTGTTAGGGGTGGCAATTGGAGGAATCTGGATATTAAGGGGGGGGCATGATGGTTAAAGATGTGACAACATTTCTAAAGAATTTTAATAATACAATTTCCGAGGGGTGTTCCAAAGGGGGGCAGCCCCCCCCCCTAAATGAAACCCTGGGAAATTGTATTTATGCCTACATGTACTTCACTATATACCGTTCATATCCCCCCCCCCCCCCCCCCCCCCCCACTGACCCTAATGACCTTTCCACTGACCTCACTTCTTGAGCAAAATCATGACTGCTATATAAGGTCATGAAACGTGATGTATGAGCTTATGAATATATTGAGTGTCTTTTTTTCCCTTTTTTTCTTTTTTCCTTCTCTATTTAAACTTCTCCCCGTTTTTGGTAGCCATGGTTACATGTAAGGTGACTAATGGGTTTCTAGTCAAAGCAAACTCTAGCCTCTCTTCGTAGTCATACAATTCTCCTTTCATTTTGCAAGAACTGGTCATTACATCGTCAATACACAACAGTAGAACATCTCACAATTTTTTTGTCTGCGCAGCAATTTTTATCGTGTGATTTATTAACAATGTCCATTGGTGAGGGGTGGTGGGGGTTCCTGCGTATTCATTGGCCTTTCAACCCATCCTCCCATCCTCTCTTGTGAACTCTCTTCTTTGATCAAACACATGTAACTGCTAGTTAATGGTTAATGGGGGGAATTCACTTGACTTTATTACCAGTGGACTGAAGAACTCCCAGAGAATATGCATTGCCTCTTTGGCTTCTTTAAGGGAGGTGTAATGGTACCATTTTTTACAAAGTTTAAAAAAAAGTGTGGCTAAGACTTAATAAGGAGCTCCATAAATTCTGCACACTTTATTTCGATGTATATAGCTCAAAGGATAGATCTCTCTGTGTTCTCTTTTGATTCTAAAACTGTTGCATAGGTATAACCATACCCGAAGTACAGGCAGTCAAAGTTGGGGTCCTCAAAACCTGCATGCCCCAAGTTTTATGAAGTTCTAGCTCCTAATTGGTAAGTGCAAGACAGTTGAAATTAGTACCAGTGGCTAGAGCAAGCCCTACTCTATACAATGATTAGGCGCTAAAATGTAAGAAGTGGTCATGCGGGTTGGTTGAAAATATTTTCAATCAACCCGCATGACCGTGTACTTACATTTTAGCACCTTAAAGAAAACTCTAGGTTAGAGTAAGGCTTCCTCTAGCCATCTTGCACTTTCCAATTAGGAGCTAGAACTGCAGAAAACTTGGACATACAGGTTTTGAGGTCCCCAACTTTGACTGCCTGTACTTCGGGTATGGTTATACCTATGCAACAGTTTTAGAATCAAAAGAGAACACAGAGAGATCTATCCTTTGAGCTATATATCTGGTTCATAGAATGAAGTGTGCAGAGTTTATGGAGCTCCAAAGTCATAACCATCACATTTTTAACATTTTGTATTAAAAAATGCAAGTGTTTAAAATGGGTAATGTTGATTTTAAATCCCTGTTGAGCTGTGGAGGCCTTGAACTGGACCAAGTGAGTTATCACAAACACTTGGAGGGCTGGAGAAGATTTTATTTATTTATTTATTTAATGAGATAGGCAGGCAGAGAAAACGCAAAAAGCGTATTAAGTTAAAGACACATCACTCTATACCACACCCACTTCAATCTTCAATGATCCTCGATGATCCTTTACCTTTAAGGCCAGCATAATTGATGTAGACCAAAGACATAGTTGATCTGTAGTGCTCATTTCTCTCGTGCAGCCCTTCATCTCTTTCGCAACTTGTCGTTATGCTGCAGGCGCTATTCCTAAATACACGCACCAGTACGAAACAACTCCATCCTTGGCCAAGAGCATTATAGGAAAACATTTGGTCATTTGCACCCACCACATTGCATTAACCATTGCCAGTGTATTGCTGGTAAAAATTGGGTTGGGACAAAAATCTCACTTTGGGTGCTTTTTTTAAATCCATTTTTCACATGACACCTGTACAGTACAAACTGTGATACTGTAGTAGGGGTAGGCTCTAATGGCTGCCAACTAGTCAGGACATGTCAACTATGTCACGCTCATCTGAACAACATCAGTAGCAACACACCATCAGTAGCAACACACCATCTGAACAACATCAGTAGCAACACACCATCTGAACAACATCAGCAGCAACACACTACTGAACAACATCAGTAGCAACACACCATCTGAACAACATCAGTAGCAGCACCACATCTGAACAACATCAGTAGCAACACACCATCTGAACAACATCAGTAGCAACACCACATCTGAACAACATCAGTAGCAACACACCATCTGAACAACATCAGTAGCAACACACCATCTGAACAACATCAGTAGCAACACACCATCTGAACAACATCAGTAGCAACACACCATCTGAACAACATCAGCAGCAACACACTACTGAACAACATCAGTAGCAACACCACATCTGAACAACATCAGTAGCAGCACCACATCTGAACAACATCAGTAGCAACACACCATCTGAACAACATCAGTAGCAACACCACATCTGAACAACATCAGTAGCAACACACCATCTGAACAACATCAGTAGCAACACACCATCTGAACAACATCAGTAGCAACACACCATCTGAACAACATCAGTAGCAACACACCATCTGAACAACATCAGTAGCAACACCACATCTGAACAACATCAGTAGCAACACACCATCTGAACAACATCAGTAGCAACACCACATCTGAACAACATCAGTAGCAACACACCATCTGAACAACATCAGTAGCAACACACCATCTGAACAACATCAGTAGCAACACACCATCTGAACAACATCAGTAGCAACACCACATCTGAACAACATCAGAAGCAACACACCTTCTGAACAGCATCGTGTTCCACCCTGCTCCATCATGCTCCAATGTATTGTAACTATCTGCTACATCCAATATAAAAGTTATCCAATCTGGTCTTCTTACTGTGAAGTAGTAGGGAATGGTATATTCGTGGCTGGCAGGGGGTGTATTAATGGCGCTGAGGAATTGAATTGTTGACTGCTAATACTAATCCTACTGCTCCAGGGTGCATTATAGGAGAGACGGGGGGGGGGGGGGGGGGGGAGGGGGGGGGGGGGGGGTTGCTGCACACAAAAAGCTTATTATCACTGCACCAGGCACCACCAGGCCAGGCACCTCCAGGCCGGGCACCTCCAGGCCAGGCACCTCCAGGCCAGGCACCTCCAGGCCAGGCACCACCAGAGGCCAAACACTCATTGCTATGTGGTCATAATAGAATCTGTGCAGTCCCAGACTACTTGTCTTACAGCTTTAGTTAATCTCAAACACCATGTCTGAGTGGGCACATGGCTCATCTCCATGCCCCCCCTCACTGTGGGAGGATCTCCACAGCTGTGAGTGAAGATGAGGAGTTGCTTTTTCACAGAGCAGGTTTGTGTTGTACACAGCAAAGTAATCCAGTCATGTTAGGGGTTAACTAGCTCTCCAGTCATGTCAGGAGTTAACTAGCTCTACAGTCATGTCAGGGGTTAACTAGCTCTCCAGTCATGTCAGGGGTTAACTAGCTCTCCCTATATTTGGTTTGCCCCCAATTTCAAAATGGAAGACCTGAAAAACAAAGATCGTATCTCAGCTAAAACTCATTTTGGCAGCTTCTTAGCATTTCAAGGGTAGTTTCAGCAGACATTACCTTCACAAACATTTCCAGCATGACTTGAACCCTTGGCTAATCTTTTTCCTGCAGGGGAGAGAAAAGTAAGTTTATACTGAACTTTATCTTCAAGATCTTTTCATTACTTGGAATTCCACATAGCTGTATTAATGTCTCTAGCTCTCTGAAAAACCCTTATGTCATTATGGGAAGAACTTAGCAGCTGTCCCAGTTGCACGAGAAGTATTAGGTTCAATCCAGCAAGTAAGGTCCGTAACTAGAGGCAGTTGTAACTTCACACCTACTTAGGTGTGGCATATATATGAGGTCATGAGGTGTGAGTTCTAGGTTCTAGGGGTTTAGTTTCCTGGCTGTGGGAACTGTGGCTGTACAAATTTAATCCTAAGATTATCACTGAGAATCACTTGTAGATACTTGTGAGGGACTCCACAGGTGTCACCTTACTTGTAGATACCTGTGAGGAGTCCACAGGTGTCACATCACTTGTAGACACCTGTGAGGGACTCCACAGGTGTCACATCACTTGTAGACACCTGTGAGGACTCCACAGGTGTCACATCACTTGTGGATACCTGTGAGGGACTCCACAGGTGTCACATCGCTTGTAGACACCTGTGAGGACTCCACAGGTGTCAGTCACATCACTTGTAGATACCTGTGAGGGACTCCACAGGTGTCACATCACTTGTAGATACCTGTGAGGACTCCACAGGTGTCACATCACTTGTAGATACCTGTGAGGACTCCGCAGGTGTCACATCACTTGTAGATACCTGTGAGGGACTCCACAGGTGTCACATCACTTGTAGACACCTGTGAGGACTCCACAGGTGTCACAGATACCTGTGAGGACTCCACAGGTGTCACATCACTTGTAGATACCTGTGAGGACTCCACAGGTGTCACATCACTTGTAGATACCTGTGAGGACTCCGCAGGTGTCACATCACTTGTAGATACCTGTGAGGGACTCCACAGGTGTCACATCACTTGTAGACACCTGTGAGGACTCCACAGGTGTCACATCACTTGTAGACACCTGTGAGGACTCCACAGGTGTCAGTCACATCACTTGTAGATACCTGTGAGGGACTCCACAGGTGTCACATCACTTGTAGACACCTGTGAGGACTCCACAGGTGTCAGTCACATCACTTGTAGATACACGTACCTGTGAGGGACTCCACAGGTGTCACATCACTTGTAGATACCTGTGAGGACTCCACAGGTGTCACATCACTTGTAGACACCTGTGAGGGACTCCACAGGTGTCACATCACTTGTAGATACCTGTGAGGACTCCACAGGTGTCATAGATACCTGTGAGGACTCCACAGGTGTCACATCACTTGTAGATACCTGTGAGGGACACCACAGGTGTCACATCACTTGTAGACACCTGTGAGGACTCCACAGGTGTCACATCACTTGTAGATGCCTGTGAGGGACTCCACAGGTGTCACATCACTTGTAGATACCTGTGAGGGACTCCACAGGTGTCACATCACTTGTAGACACCTGTGAGGACTCCACAGGTGTCACATCACTTGTAGATACCTGTGAGGGACTCCACAGGTGTCACATCACTTGTAGACACCTGTGAGGGACTCCACAGGTGTCACATCGCTTGTAGATACCTGTGAGGGACTCCACAGGTGTCACATCACTTGTAGATACCTGTGAGGACTCCACAGGTGTCACATCACTTGTAGACACCTGTGAGGGACTCCACAGGTGTCATAGATACCTGTGAGGACTCCACAGGTGTCACATCACTTGTAGATACCTGTGAGGACTCCACAGGTGTCATAGATACCTGTGAGGACTCCACAGGTGTCACATCACTTGTAGATACCTGTGAGGACTCCACAGGTGTCATAGATACCTGTGAGGACTCCACAGGTGTCACATCACTTGTAGATACCTGTGAGGACTCCACAGGTGTCATAGATACCTGTGAGGACTCCACAGGTGTCACATCACTTGTAGATACCTGTGAGGGACTCCACAGGTGTCACATTACTTGTAGATACCTGTGAGGGACTCCACAGGTGTCACATCACTTGTAGATACCTGTGAGGACTCCACAGGTGTCACATCACTTATAGATACCTGTGAGGACTCCACAGGTGTCACATCACTTGTAGATATCTGTGAGGGACTCCACAGGTGTCACATCACTTGTAGATACCTGTGAGGGACTCCACAGGTGTCACATCACTTGTAGATACCTGTGAAGACTCCACAGGTGTCACATCACTTGTAGATACCTGTGAGGACTCCACAGGTGTCACATCACTTGTAGATACCTGTGAGGGACTCCACAGGTGTCACATCACTTGTAGATACCTGTGAGGACTCCACAGGTGTCACATCACTTGTAGACACCTGTGAGGACTCCACAGGTGTCACATCACTTGTAGACACCTGTGAGGGACTCCACAGGTGTCACATCACTTGTAGATACCTGTGAGGACTCCACAGGTGTCACATCACTTGTAGATACCTGTGAGGACTCCACAGGTGTCACATCACTTGTAGATACCTGTGAGGGACTCCACAGGTCTCACATCACTTGTAGATATCTTTGAGGGACTCTACAGGTGTCACATCACTTGTAGACACCTGTGAGGGACTCCACAGGTGTCACATCACTTGTAGATACCTGTGAGGACTCCACAGGTGTCACATCACTTGTAGATACCTGTGAGGGACTCCACAGGTGTCACATCACTTGTAGATACCTGTGAGGACTCCACAGGTGTCACATCACTTGTAGACACCTGTGAGGACTCCACAGGTGTCACATCACTTGTAGACACCTGTGAGGGACTCCACAGGTGTCACATCACTGTAGATACCTGTGAGGACTCCACAGGTGTCACATCACTTGTAGATACCTGTGAGGACTCCACAGGTGTCACATCACTTGTAGATACCTGTGAGGACTCCACAGGTGTCACATCACTTGTAGATACCTGTGAGGGACTCCACAGGTCTCACATCACTTGTAGATATCTGTGAGGGACTCCACAGGTGTCACATCACTTGTAGACACCTGTGAGGGACTCCACAGGTGTCACATCACTTGTAGATACCTGTGAGGAGTCCACAGGTGTCACATCACTTGTAGACACCTGTGAGGGACTCCACAGGTGTCACATCACTTGTAGACACCTGTGAGGACTCCACAGGTGTCATAGACACCTGTGAGGACTCCACAGGTGTCACATCACTAGTAGATACCTGTGAGGACTCCACAGGTGTCACATCACTTGTAGACACCTGTGAGGACTCCACAGGTGTCACATCACTTGTAGATACCTGTGAGGGACTCCACAGGTGTCACATCACTTGTAGATACCTGTGAGGACTCCACAGGTGTCACATCACTTGTAGGTACCTGTGAGGACTCCACAGGTGTCACATCACTTGTAGATACCTGTGAGGACTCCACAGGTGTCACATCACTTGTAGATACCTGTGAGTACTCCACAGGTGTCACATCACTTGTAGATACCTGTGAGGACTCCACAGGTGTCACATCACTTGTAGACACCTGTGAGGACTCCACAGGTGTCACATCACTTGTAGATACCTGTGAGGACTCCACAGGTGTCACATCACTTGTAGATACCTGTGAGGACTCCACAGGTGTCACATCACTTGTGATACCTGTGAGGACTCCACAGGTGTCACATCACTTGTAGATACCTGTGAGGGACTCCACAGGTGTCACATCACTTGTAGATACCTGTGAGGACTCCACAGGTGTCACATCACTTGTAGATACCTGTGAGGACTCCACAGGTGTCACATCACTTGTAGATACCTGTGAGGACTCCACAGGTGTCAGTCACATCACTTGTAGATACCTGTGAGGACTCCACAGGTGTCACATCACTTGTAGACACCTGTGAGGGACTCCACAGGTGTCACATCACTTGTAGACACCTGTGAGGACTCCACAGGTGTCACATCACTTGTAGATACCTGTGAGGACTCCACAGGTGTCACTTCACTTGTAGATACCTGTGAGGACTCCACAGGTGTCACATCACTTGTAGATATCTGTGAGGACTCCACAGGTGTCACATCACTTGTAGATACCTGTGAGGACTCCACAGGTGTCACATCACTTGTAGATACCTGTGAGGGACTCCACGGGTGTCACATCACTTGTAGATACCTGTGAGGGACTCCACAGGTGTCACATCACTTGTAGATACCTGTGAGGACTCCACAGGTGTCACATCACTTGTAGATACCTGTGAGTACTCCACAGGTGTCACATCACTTGTAGATATCTGTGAGGACTCCACAGGTGTCACATCACTTGTAGATACCTGTGAGTACTCCACAGGTGTCACATCACTTGTAGATACCTGTGAGGGACTCCACAGGTGTCACATCACTTGTAGACACCTGTGAGGACTCCACAGGTGTCACATCACTTGTAGATACCTGTGAGGGACTCCACAGGTGTCACATCACTTGTAGATACCTGTTAGGGACTCCACAGGTGTCACATCACTTAAGGACTCCACAGGTGTCACATCACTTGTAGATACCTGTGAGGGACTCCACAGGTGTCACCTTACTTGTAGATACCTGTGAGGAGTCCACAGGTGTCACATCACTTGTAGACACCTGTGAGGGACTCCACAGGTGTCACATCACTTGTAGACACCTGTGAGGACTCCACAGGTGTCATAGATACCTGTGAGGACTCCACAGGTGTCACATCACTTGTAGATACCTGTGAAGACTCCACAGGTGTCACATCACTTGTAGATACCTGTGAGGGACTCCACAGGTGTCACATCACTTGTAGACACCTGTGTGGACTCCACAGGTGTCAGTCACATCACTTGTAGATACCTGTGAGGGACTCCACAGGTGTCACATCACTTGTAGACACCTGTGAGGACTCCACAGGTGTCAGTCACATCACTTGTAGATACACGTACCTGTGAGGGACTCCACAGGTGTCACATCACTTGTAGATACCTGTGAGGACTCCACAGGTGTCACATCACTTGTAGACACCTGTGAGGGACTCCACAGGTGTCACATCACTTGTAGATACCTGTGAGGACTCCACAGGTGTCATAGATACCTGTGAGGACTCCACAGGTGTCACATCACTTGTAGATACCTGTGAGGGACACCACAGGTGTCACATCACTTGTAGACACCTGTGAGGACTCCACAGGTGTCACATCACTTGTAGATGCCTGTGAGGGACTCCACAGGTGTCACATCACTTGTAGATACCTGTGAGGGACTCCACAGGTGTCACATCACTTGTAGACACCTGTGAGGACTCCACAGGTGTCACATCACTTGTAGATACCTGTGAGGGACTCCACAGGTGTCACATCACTTGTAGACACCTGTGAGGGACTCCACAGGTGTCACATCGCTTGTAGATACCTGTGAGGGACTCCACAGGTGTCACATCACTTGTAGATACCTGTGAGGACTCCACAGGTGTCACATCACTTGTAGACACCTGTGAGGGACTCCACAGGTGTCATAGATACCTGTGAGGACTCCACAGGTGTCACATCACTTGTAGATACCTGTGAGGACTCCACAGGTGTCATAGATACCTGTGAGGACTCCACAGGTGTCACATCACTTGTAGATACCTGTGAGGACTCCACAGGTGTCATAGATACCTGTGAGGACTCCACAGGTGTCACATCACTTGTAGATACCTGTGAGGACTCCACAGGTGTCATAGATACCTGTGAGGACTCCACAGGTGTCACATCACTTGTAGATACCTGTGAGGGACTCCACAGGTGTCACATTACTTGTAGATACCTGTGAGGGACTCCACAGGTGTCACATCACTTGTAGATACCTGTGAGGACTCCACAGGTGTCACATCACTTATAGATACCTGTGAGGACTCCACAGGTGTCACATCACTTGTAGATATCTGTGAGGGACTCCACAGGTGTCACATCACTTGTAGATACCTGTGAGGGACTCCACAGGTGTCACATCACTTGTAGATACCTGTGAAGACTCCACAGGTGTCACATCACTTGTAGATACCTGTGAGGACTCCACAGGTGTCACATCACTTGTAGATACCTGTGAGGGACTCCACAGGTGTCACATCACTTGTAGATACCTGTGAGGACTCCACAGGTGTCACATCACTTGTAGACACCTGTGAGGACTCCACAGGTGTCACATCACTTGTAGACACCTGTGAGGGACTCCACAGGTGTCACATCACTTGTAGATACCTGTGAGGACTCCACAGGTGTCACATCACTTGTAGATACCTGTGAGGACTCCACAGGTGTCACATCACTTGTAGATACCTGTGAGGGACTCCACAGGTCTCACATCACTTGTAGATATCTTTGAGGGACTCTACAGGTGTCACATCACTTGTAGACACCTGTGAGGGACTCCACAGGTGTCACATCACTTGTAGATACCTGTGAGGACTCCACAGGTGTCACATCACTTGTAGATACCTGTGAGGGACTCCACAGGTGTCACATCACTTGTAGATACCTGTGAGGACTCCACAGGTGTCACATCACTTGTAGACACCTGTGAGGACTCCACAGGTGTCACATCACTTGTAGACACCTGTGAGGACTCCACAGGTGTCACATCACTTGTAGATACCTGTGAGGACTCCACAGGTGTCACATCACTTGTAGATACCTGTGAGGACTCCACAGGTGTCACATCACTTGTAGATACCTGTGAGGGACTCCACAGGTGTCACATCACTTGTAGATACCTGTGAGGACTCCACAGGTGTCACATCACTTGTAGATACCTGTGAGGACTCCACAGGTGTCACATCACTTGTAGATACCTGTGAGGGACTCCACAGGTCTCACATCACTTGTAGATATCTGTGAGGGACTCCACAGGTGTCACATCACTTGTAGACACCTGTGAGGGACTCCACAGGTGTCACATCACTTGTAGATACCTGTGAGGAGTCCACAGGTGTCACATCACTTGTAGACACCTGTGAGGGACTCCACAGGTGTCACATCACTTGTAGACACCTGTGAGGACTCCACAGGTGTCATAGACACCTGTGAGGACTCCACAGGTGTCACATCACTTGTAGATACCTGTGAGGACTCCACAGGTGTCACATCACTTGTAGACACCTGTGAGGACTCCACAGGTGTCACATCACTTGTAGATACCTGTGAGGGACTCCACAGGTGTCACATCACTTGTAGATACCTGTGAGGACTCCACAGGTGTCACATCACTTGTAGGTACCTGTGAGGACTCCACAGGTGTCACATCACTTGTAGATACCTGTGAGGGACTCCACAGGTGTCACATCACTTGTAGATACCTGTGAGTACTCCACAGGTGTCACATCACTTGTAGATACCTGTGAGGAGTCCACAGGTGTCACATCACTTGTAGATACCTGTGAAGACTCCACAGGTGTCACATCACTTGTAGATACCTGTGAGGACTCCACAGGTGTCACATCACTTGTGATACCTGTGAGGACTCCACAGGTGTCACATCACTTGTAGATACCTGTGAGGGACTCCACAGGTGTCACATCACTTGTAGATACCTGTGAGGACTCCACAGGTGTCACATCACTTGTAGATACCTGTGAGGACTCCACAGGTGTCACATCACTTGTAGATACCTGTGAGGACTCCACAGGTGTCACATCACTTGTAGATACCTGTGAGGACTCCACAGGTGTCAGTCACATCACTTGTAGATACCTGTGAGGACTCCACAGGTGTCAGTCACATCACTTGTAGATACCTGTGAGGACTCCACAGGTGTCACATCACTTGTAGACACCTGTGAGGGACTCCACAGGTGTCACATCACTTGTAGACACCTGTGAGGACTCCACAGGTGTCACATCACTTGTAGATACCTGTGAGGACTCCACAGGTGTCACTTCACTTGTAGATACCTGTGAGGACTCCACAGGTGTCACATCACTTGTAGATATCTGTGAGGACTCCACAGGTGTCACATCACTTGTAGATACCTGTGAGTACTCCACAGGTGTCACATCACTTGTAGATACCTGTGAGGGACTCCACAGGTGTCACATCACTTGTAGATACCTGTGGGGACTCCACAGGTGTCACATCACTTGTAGATACCTGTGAGGGACTCCACAGGTGTCACATCACTTGTAGATACCTGTGAGGGACTCCACAGGTGTCACATCACTTAAGGACTCCACAGGTGTCACATCACTTGTAGATACCTGTGAGGGACTCCACAGGTGTCACCTTACTTGTAGATACCTGTGAGGAGTCCACAGGTGTCACATCACTTGTAGACACCTGTGAGGGACTCCACAGGTGTCACATCACTTGTAGACACCTGTGAGGACTCCACAGGTGTCAGTCACATCACTTGTAGATACCTGTGAGGGACTCCACAGGTGTCACATCACTTGTAGACACCTGTGAGGACTCCACAGGTGTCACATCACTTGTAGATACCTGTGAGGGACTCCACAGGTGTCACATCACTTGTAGATACCTGTGAGGGACTCCACAGGTGTCACATCACTTAAGGACTCCACAGGTGTCACATCACTTGTAGATACCTGTGAGGGACTCCACAGGTGTCACCTTACTTGTAGATACCTGTGAGGAGTCCACAGGTGTCACATCACTTGTAGACACCTGTGAGGGACTCCACAGGTGTCACATCACTTGTAGACACCTGTGAGGACTCCACAGGTGTCAGTCACATCACTTGTAGATACCTGTGAGGGACTCCACAGGTGTCACATCACTTGTAGATACCTGTGAGGACTCCACAGGTGTCACATCACTTGTAGACACCTGTGAGGGACTCCACAGGTGTCACATCACTTGTAGATACCTGTGAGGACTCCACAGGTGTCATAGATACCTGTGAGGACTCCACAGGTGTCACATCACTTGTAGATACCTGTGAGGGACACCACAGGTGTCACATCACTTGTAGACACCTGTGAGGACTCCACAGGTGTCACATCACTTGTAGATGCCTGTGAGGGACTCCACAGGTGTCACATCACTTGTAGATACCTGTGAGGACTCCACAGGTGTCACATCACTTGTAGACACCTGTGAGGACTCCACAGGTGTCACATCACTTGTAGACACCTGTGAGGGACTCCACAGGTGTCACATCACTTGTAGATACCTGTGAGGACTCCACAGGTGTCACATCACTTGTAGATACCTGTGAGGACTCCACAGGTGTCACATCACTTGTAGATATCTGTGAGGGACTCCACAGGTGTCACATCACTTGTAGACACCTGTGAGGGACTCCACAGGTGTCACATCACTTGTAGATACCTGTGAGGACTCCACAGGTGTCACATCACTTGTAGATACCTGTGAGGACTCCACAGGTGTCACATCACTTGTAGACACCTGTGAGGACTCCACAGGTGTCACATCACTTGTAGACACCTGTGAGGGACTCCACAGGTGTCACATCACTTGTAGGTACCTGTGAGGACTCCACAGGTGTCACATCACTTGTAGATACCTGTGAGGACTCCACAGGTGTCACATCACTTGTAGATATCTGTGAGGGACTCCACAGGTGTCACATCACTTGTAGACACCTGTGAGGGACTCCACAGGTGTCACATCACTTGTAGATACCTGTGAGGAGTCCACAGGTGTCACATCACTTGTAGACACCTGTGAGGACTCCACAGGTGTCACATCACTTGTAGATACCTGTGAGGACTCCACAGGTGTCACATCACTTGTAGACACCTGTGAGGGACTCCACAGGTGTCACATCACTTGTAGATACCTGTGAGGAGTCCACAGGTGTCACATCACTTGTAGACACCTGTGAGGACTCCACAGGTGTCACATCACTTGTAGATACCTGTGAGGACTCCACAGGTGTCACATCACTTGTAGACACCTGTGAGGGACTCCACAGGTGTCACATCACTTGTAGACACCTGTGAGGACTCCACAGGTGTCATAGATACCTGTGAGGACTCCACAGGTGTCACATCACTTGTAGATACCTGTGAGGACTCCACAGGTGTCACATCACTTGTAGACACCTGTGAGGACTCCACAGGTGTCACATCACTTGTAGATACCTGTGAGGGACTCCACAGGTGTCACATCACTTGTAGACACCTGTGAGGACTCCACAGGTGTCACATCACTTGTAGATACCTGTGAGGAGTCCACAGGTGTCACATCACTTGTAGACACCTGTGAGGGACTCCACAGGTGTCACATCACTTGTAGACACCTGTGAGGACTCCACAGGTGTCATATGTAGATACCTGTGAGGACTCCACAGGTGTCACATCACTTGTGAGGACTCCACAGGTGTCACATCACTTGTAGACACCTGTGAGGACTCCACAGGTGTCACATCACTTGTAGATACCTGTGAGGACTCCACAGGTGTCACATCACTTGTAGACACCTGTGAGGACTCCACAGGTGTCACATCACTTGTAGATACCTGTGAGGGACTCCACAGGTGTCACATCACTTGTAGACACCTGTGAGGACTCCACAGGTGTCACATCACTTGTAGATACCTGTGAGGACTCCACAGGTGTCAGTCACATCACTTGTAGATACCTGTGAGGGACTCCACAGGTGTCACATCACTTGTAGATACCTGTGAGGGACTCCACAGGTGTCACATCACTTGTAGATACCTGTGAGGACTCCACAGGTGTCACATCACTTGTAGATACCTGTGAGGACTCCACAGGTGTCACATCACTTGTAGACACCTGTGAGGACTCCACAGGTGTCACATCACTTGTAGATACCTGTGAGGGACTCCACAGGTGTCAGTCACATCACTTGTAGATACCTGTGAGGACTCCACAGGTGTCACATCACTTGTAGATACCTGTGAGGGACTCCACAGGTGTCACATCACTTGTAGATACCTGTGAGGACTCCACAGGTGTCACATCACTTGTAGACACCTGTGAGGACTCCACAGGTGTCACATCACTTGTAGACACCTGTGAGGGACTCCACAGGTGTCACATCACTTGTAGATACCTGTGAGGACTCCACAGGTGTCACATCACTTGTAGATACCTGTGAGGACTCCACAGGTGTCACATCACTTGTAGATATCTGTGAGGGACTCCACAGGTGTCACATCACTTGTAGACACCTGTGAGGGACTCCACAGGTGTCACATCACTTGTAGATACCTGTGAGGACTCCACAGGTGTCACATCACTTGTAGATACCTGTGAGGACTCCACAGGTGTCACATCACTTGTAGACACCTGTGAGGACTCCACAGGTGTCACATCACTTGTAGACACCTGTGAGGGACTCCACAGGTGTCACATCACTTGTAGGTACCTGTGAGGACTCCACAGGTGTCACATCACTTGTAGATACCTGTGAGGACTCCACAGGTGTCACATCACTTGTAGATACCTGTGAGGGACTCCACAGGTCTCACATCACTTGTAGATATCTGTGAGGGACTCCACAGGTGTCACATCACTTGTAGACACCTGTGAGGGACTCCACAGGTGTCACATCACTTGTAGATACCTGTGAGGAGTCCACAGGTGTCACATCACTTGTAGACACCTGTGAGGACTCCACAGGTGTCACATCACTTGTAGATACCTGTGAGGACTCCACAGGTGTCACATCACTTGTAGACACCTGTGAGGGACTCCACAGGTGTCACATCACTTGTAGACACCTGTGAGGACTCCACAGGTGTCATAGATACCTGTGAGGACTCCACAGGTGTCACATCACTTGTAGATACCTGTGAGGACTCCACAGGTGTCACATCACTTGTAGACACCTGTGAGGACTCCACAGGTGTCACATCACTTGTAGATACCTGTGAGGGACTCCACAGGTGTCATATCACTTGTAGACACCTGTGAGGACTCCACAGGTGTCACATCACTTGTAGATACCTGTGAGGACTCCACAGGTGTCACATCACTTGTAGATACCTGTGAGGGACTCCACAGGTGTCACATCACTTGTAGATACCTGTGAGGACTCCACAGGTGTCACATCACTTGTGATACCTGTGAGGACTCCACAGGTGTCACATCACTTGTAGATACCTGTGAGGACTCCACAGGTGTCACATCACTTGTGGATACCTGTGAGGACTCCACAGGTGTCATAGATACCTGTGAGGGACTCCACAGGTGTCACATCACTTGTAGATACCTGTGAGGGACTCCACAGGTGTCACATCACTTGTAGATACCTGTGAGGGACTCCACAGGTGTCATAGATACCTGTGAGGGACTCCACAGGTGTCACATCACTTGTAGATACCTGTGAGGACTCCACAGGTGTCACATCACTTGTAGACACCTGTGAGGACTCCACAGGTGTCACATCACTTGTAGATATCTGTGAGGGACTCCACAGGTGTCACATCACTTGTAGATACCTGTGAGGACTCCACAGGTGTCAGTCACATCACTTGTAGATACCTGTGAGGGACTCCACAGGTGTCACATCACTTGTAGACACCTGTGAGGACTCCACAGGTGTCACATCACTTGTAGATACCTGTGAGGACTCCACAGGTGTCACATCACTTGTAGACACCTGTGAGGGACTCCACAGGTGTCACATCACTTGTAGATACCTGTGAGGACTCCACAGGTGTCACATCACTTGTGATACCTGTGAGGACTCCACAGGTGTCACATCACTTGTAGATACCTGTGAGGGACTCCACAGGTGTCACATCACTTGTAGATACCTGTGAGGACTCCACAGGTGTCACATCACTTGTAGATACCTGTGAGGGACTCCACAGGTGTCATAGATACCTGTGAGGGACTCCACAGGTGTCACATCACTTGTAGATACCTGTGAGGACTCCACAGGTGTCACATCACTTGTAGACACCTGTGAGGACTCCACAGGTGTCACATCGCTTGTAGATACCTGTGAGGACTCCACAGGTGTCACATCACTTGTAGATACCTGTGAGGACTCCACAGGTGTCACATCACTTGTAGATACCTGTGAGGACTCCACAGGTGTCACATCACTTGTAGATACCTGTGAGGACTCCACAGGTGTCAGTCACATCACTTGTAGATACCTGTGAGGGACTCCACAGGTGTCACATAACTTGTAGACACCTGTGAGGACTCCACAGGTGTCACATCACTTGTAGATACCTGTGAGGACTCCACAGGTGTCACATCACTTGTAGATACCTGTGAGGGACTCCACAGGTGTCACATCACTTGTAGATACCTGTGAGGACTCCACAGGTGTCACTTCACTTGTAGATACCTGTGAGGACTCCACAGGTGTCACATCACTTGTAGATATCTGTGAGGACTCCACAGGTGTCACATCACTTGTAGATACCTGTGAGGACTCCACAGGTGTCACATCACTTGTAGATACCTGTGAGGACTCCACAGGTGTCACATCACTTGTAGATACCTGTGAGGACTCCACAGGTGTCACATCACTAGTAGATACCTGTGAGGGACTCCACAGGTGTCACATCACTTGTAGATACCTGTGAGGGACTCCACAGGTGTCATAGATACCTGTGAGGGACTCCACAGGTGTCACATCACTTGTAGATACCTGTGAGGACTCCACAGGTGTCACATCACTTGTAGACACCTGTGAGGACTCCACAGGTGTCACATCACTTGTAGATACCTGTGAGGACTCCACAGGTGTCACATCACTTGTAGATACCTGTGAGGACTCCACAGGTGTCACATCACTTGTAGATACCTGTGAGGACTCCGCAGGTATCACATCACTTGTAGATACCTGTGAGGACTCCACAGGTGTCACATCACTTGTAGATACCTGTGAGGGACTCCACAGGTGTCACATCACTTGTAGATACCTGTGAGGGACTCCACAGGTGTCACATCACTTGTAGATACCTGTGAGGGACTCCACAGGTGTCACATCACTTGTAGATACCTG